>OVBE01012989.1:0-13013 GCA_900406425.1 Iberis pinnata
TATATATATATATATATATTATATAATAGTTATGTTTACTATAAAAGAGAATCTTAAGAGTTTTGCATCCAAAACAAACGTTGTCAAAAAAAAAAAAAAAACTCTCTAAAAAGAGCTTAGAATTCTCTAATTGAATTAGTGTCTTCCACTAATTATTAGAGCTCAGATCTCCCTATCCAGTCATTAAAAAAAGGATTATATTTGGAAGAAAAATCCCAACAGTATTTGTTATTCTCTTCTCTCCATACTGTTCATCACCTTGAAATCTCTGATCATCCCCACCAAGTTCATCTTCATCCTCTCTCGATGTCCGAAGATCTTTACCACAAAGTTCATAATATGACTCTAGAAGACTCTGAAGAACCATTTGATCTCCCTGACTCCTCCGATTTTAGCTCTGCCGAACAAAACAAATTGAGCTTGATGGGGAAGCTGCTAAATCCCTCTTGTCACTCCATGGAAAACTTGATACATGAACTCCCCAGGAAATGGCAGATCTATAATAGGGTAAGAGGTGTTGCTTTATCCAATGATCGCTTTCAGTTCATTTTCAAACACTCACATGATCTCGAAGCAGTCCTGGAACCCTCCTCCTGACTACCTGCAATACTATGAAGTTTGGGTTAGGATAAGGAATATTCCAGTCAATCATTACTCGGAAAAAGCTATATCTCGGCTAGGTGAATTTGCTGGTTTAGTTGTTGATGTAGCCTTTGATCCATCCAAACCTCAGAGCAGGGACTTTGTTAGAGTGAAAGTCAGGCTCCACATCAATCAACCTCTCAGACGTTATAGACTGGTCAGACTTCCATCAGGTGAAACAACAAAGATTCTCTATGACTTCGAGAGAATCCAGAGAAGGTGCTACAATTGCCAACAAATCACTCATGAGAAAGAAGCTTGTCCCTTCTTATCATCAAAGAAAGAACCAGAGAATCACAATCCTATTGCTGAATCGCCTCTCCCTCCACACCTTATCATCTTTCCTGATGATCCCCTGTTTGGTATAATCTCTGAGGAGCAAGTTCGATTAGATCCTGAAACAGGAAGACTAAAGATGGCTCCAGAGGTACTTAAAGAAATGAGACAGTACATCCAATTTGGCCCCAAAGAAGAACACTTTATTCGTGCAGAGATAACAAGGGAATCAATTCGAAGTGTATCTTCAGATTATATTACTCAAAAAAAGGATTCTAAGGCTGGAACCTATTCCCACCATCTCCCCAGAAGAAAACAAAGGCAAGGGCCTTGTCTTTGACTTCTCCAACTCTGAAGCATCCCCTCCGGCATCTTCTATCAAGCTTCTTGTAGCTGCTATTGCTAGTGGCAGAAGCTCTGCCCTGAACAGACTTTCCTTTCCTGTTCCACCTTCCTACCATGAACCTTCACAAGATATATCCAAGGCTCTAATTCCTTTTCACACTAGTTCTATGGTCTTCTCTCAAGGCTCTTTTGAACCTTCTCCATCCGGGACTAGTGTGGGAACCAAGAAAACAAGACGCAGACCTGGAAAGTTCACAAGAAGACTTCAGCAAGATAGGAACCAATATGATCAGACTATGGAAAATGATGAGACACCAATGAAAAGGAAAAGATCAAGCTCTATGTCTGAACCTGCATTCTCCTCCAAACAGAAGCCAAGATCCTCCTCTCATCCTGATAATCTAAAGCCTGTGGCAGTCCCCTCTAAGGGGATGCCACACTCATTATGAGTATTCTCAGTTGGAACTGCCAGGGTGTTGGTCATGCTTTTGACCTGGTAGTTCCAAGGCTAAGGGAATTTAGAAGAACTATTTTCCCTGATATTTTGTTTCTCTGTGAAACCAAAAACCAGAAGCATGTCATTTTGGAGCTTCAAGCAGGATTAGGCTATGAGCACTTGTATACAGTTGATCCTGTGGGACTCAGTGGGGGACTAGCTTTATTTTGGAAAAAGTCCATTTCTTTAAATGTAATTTTGGCGGATAAAAACTGTATTGATGCTCTTGTTGTAATTGGAACTGTTTCTTTCTATATAAGTTTCATATATGGGCATCCTGTCAAAAAATACAGAGACATTTTGTGGGAAAAAATTAGGCGAATAGGTATTGCTAGATCATCAAGCTGGTGCATAGTAGGAGACTTTAATGATGTGCTCCATCAAGATGAAAGGATAGGTGGATCCATTCACTCTCCCCAGCACTTTCAAGCATTCTTGGACATGATAACATCCTGTAAACTTCAAGAAATTACTAGCCAAGGAGATGCTTTCACCTGGTCAGGGCGTAGAAGGGGTTTCTGGATTCAATCCAGACTAGACAGGTGCTTCTCCAACAAATCCTGGTTATCTCAATTCCCAGCTGCATCCTAAACCTTCTTGGAAAAACGTGGATCTGACCACATACCTGTACTAATCAATCTGGTGGCAGAACCAAACAGACATAAAGGCTTCTTTAAATTTGATTGCAGGCTTCTATCCAAACCAGGCTTCAGACTCTCATTTAATCAATCATGGTCATCCTCACCTACCAATCTTTCACTAGTTGTTAAACTAAGAAAAGCAAGAAACTTCATCAGCAAATGGAAAAAAACAAATCCTTCCAACACTGGTATGCAAATTCTTGATTTACAACATCAACTGGAAGCCCTTCAATCATCCATAAATCCATCTACTCAAGCAATTTATCATCTCAAAAAGAATCTAATGCTTGCCTACAGAGAGGAAGAACTTTTTTGGCAACAAAAAAGCAGCGATAAGTGGCTTCAAACAGGTGATAAAAACACCAAATACTTTCACTCCTCTGTGAAATCAACCAGAACTGCAAACAGAATAGACTCTCTAAAGGATGATAATGGCCACATTAACACTGAAGATTCCTCAAAAGGCAAAATAGCAACTGACTACTTCACTGAACTTTTTACCTCCTCAAGAGACATAACAGATTTTAGAATGTTTGAAGACATTGAGCCAAAAGTTACAACCAGAATGAATGCCAGTCTCACCAAACCTGTTACTACATGGGAGATCAAAAGAGATGTGCTTTCTCTCAAGCCTTCCAGTGCCCCTGGTCCTGATGGATTCACATCACTCTTTTATCAAAAGTTATGGGACAGCATAGGTGATCAAGTTACTAAAGAAGTTCAACAGTTCTTCATATCAGGGATAATGCCTCAAGAGTGGAACTACACTCATATCTGTCTCATACCAAAGGTCCCAAATCCTTCACTAATGACTCAACTAAGACCAATAAGTCTCTGCAATGTCATATAGAAGGTTGTAGCAAAGATCTTATCATCCAGATTAAAGCCACATATGCCACAGATCATCTCATCTGTACAATCTGCATTTGTTGCCAATAGAATGATCACTGACAACATCCTCCTTGCACATGAAATCCTTCACAGTCTTCAAACTCATGATTATGCAGCCAAGAACATCATTGCCTTAAAATTAGATATGTCAAAAGCTTTTGACAGGGTTGAATGGGACTACATCCAGTTCATGCTTTCAATTTTAGGCTTTGATATCAAATGGACTAAGTGGATCATGAGCTGCCTTTCATCAGTATCATACTCAGTCCTCATGAATAACCAGCCTTTTGGTTTAATCTACCCAGCTAGAGGCATTAGACAGGGAGATCCCCTATCTCCATTTCTATTTGTATTGTGTGCAGAAGGTATTACCCATATGATACAAAAAGCAGAATCATCCAGATTGATATCAGGCATCAAGCTTCATCCTCAAGGACCCTCAATAACCCACCTCTTGTTTGCAGATGACAACTTGTTCATATGTGAATCTTCTCTAAACCAATGCCTCCAGCTTAGCAACATTCTAAACCAGTACTCTCAAGCATCAGGTCAAAGAATCAACTATAACAAATATGCTTTAACCTTTGGGACCAAGATTGATCTCTTTTACAGACAATTTGTTAAAGCCATTCTTCAAGTAGATCAATCAGATGGGAGCTCACTTTATCTTGGCCTTCCAGACATCTTCACTAGTTCAAAGGTGAAGCTCCTGGAGTTCATTCATATCAAACTCAGAGCTAAACTTAATGGCTGGTTTGGAAAGCTTCTTTCACAAGGTGGAAAGGAAACACTTTTGAAAGCTGTGGCATTAGCCCTTCCCACTCATGCAATGACCTGTTTCAAGCTTCCCCAACAAACCTGCTCAACAATCACCTCAGCCATGATTGAATTTTGGTGGAATACAGTCCTAGGCAGAAGGAAAATAGCCTGGGTCAGCTGGGACAAACTTTGTTTATCTAAACAGCAAGGGGGAATGGGATTTAAAGATCTTGAATGCTACAAACTTGCCTTATTAGCCAAGCAGAGTTGGAGACTAATCAACAATCCTTCAAGCTTATGTGCACTCTTCTTCAAAAGTAAATACTTTCCTGACTCAGATTTCATGAACTCTCAACTGGGAGATAAACCTTCTTACGCTTGGAGAAGTCTATGTGAAGGAAAGCAACTGGTCCAGCAAGGCTTAATAAGGGGAGTAGGGAATGGTAGAAGTATCAAAACCTGGACATGTCTATGGCTAGAAGCTGGAACTAGAGCTACTCTCATCAAACAAGGACTTATTGATGTGCAAATGAATGTTTCTGAGTTGATCTCTACAGTTTCAGGGAATTGGGATAATCAAAAGCTGGATCACTGGTTTTACAGAGAAGACATCATAAGGATTAAGGCTATCAAACCAAGAATTGAGATGGAGGACTACTATATTTGGAGATATACATCAAATGGCAAAGTCACAGCCAAAACTGCATACTCTCTTGCGCATTCAGTAAAATACAAAGACCTCATCTTATCCCTATGCTCTCTGCCCTCAACTATTCCTCTCAAAGAAGCAGCTTGGAAGTTAAAATGCCCTCCAAAAATTAGTGTCTTCATTTGGAAAGCACTAAGTCAGGCTCTTTCAGTTCTTGATAACTTGGCAAGGAGAAAAATTAGAGTTACCAACTCCTGCTCCTTTTGTGGTCAAGAAATGGAAACAACCAACCACTGTCTATTTTACTGTCCATATGCTCGCCAAATTTGGGCTCTCTCCAACATTCCATTTCCCAGAGAAGGCTTCCATCCCACGTCTATTTACTTCAACTTTGATCACCTATTCTCAGTCCTTGCAGATGACCAAAATCCATGGCACATAAGAAGATCCATCCCTTGGTTTATCTGGAGGATATGGAAGGCAAGAAATGCTTACACCATAGAAGGCTTATTGCACTCTCCCCTAGCAGCTGCATCAAAATTTGTTCAGGACTCTTCTCTATGGTTTGAAGCTAATTTTTCAGTGCACCAGGTGGATCAACATCAACTGAAATCTATTGATCAATCCACAAAAAGATGGAAACCACCCAAGCCACCTTGGTTAAAATGCAACATTGGTGTATGCTGGAGTTCAAAGTCGCACAAATGTGGTGCTAGCTGGGTATTAAGGGACTCAGTAGGCACAATGTTATTACACAGAAGAAGATCCTTCTCCTTTCAATCTTCACAATCTGAGGCTCTCTTCACAGTCACCTCCTGGGCCGTAACAAGTATGTGTGATCTCCGGCTAGATAATGTCATCTTTGGTTCAGAATCGTCCAATGGAGGACAAAACTTATTAAATAAGATTAAAGGTTCTTAAATAAGTGTGTTTGATTCAAATATTAATAAAAATAATTTAGATAATCAAATGGGTATCTACCATTGTACATGCTCATAGAACCGTGTCGTGTGGTAGTAATGTGAGGAAAATATAAGAATTCATTTATGGCATCAAAAAAGATAAAAAAGGAAAGTTAATTAAAACAAAATTGAATCAACCAAATCTTATCTATAATTAATCTTTACAATATAAATTATTATAACTATGTAGAATCAAACTCCAATGAAAAATAATATCAATGTGAACATTTAAATATTTTATCAAGGTTGCTTCCCCAATAAGATATGAGTTATTGAAAATATAAAATCCATGATAACGTAGCATTCTAGTAATCAAATAGCTAAGTACTAATCTAATAAACTAGAACAAATTGAATAAAATTAAAAAATTAGTTTAGCGTTTCTCTTTTTCGCCATATTCGTTGTTGATTACTCAATCTGAGAGGAGTCTTTGTTATTGCCAAAGTTGTTACTTTTCACTTCACCAAATCATTTATAAGATTTTTTGAACTTACAGAAATTAAAAAGCCTCAGTGCTAGATATGTTGTTTCCTGCCAGCTTGGGTTTTATCATAGTCCTATTTATCGATGTAAATGTTCGTTTATCTTTTTAATAAAACACCAGGGGGAAACAAGTGCTAAATAATTTCAATGTAAAGATGTATATCCAAATTCATGGATTATTTAAGCTAATAAAATTTTATTTTCATACGATTATATCATATATGAAATTTTTTAGCTTGCCTCTCTTATTCATCTAAAAGAATTGTTGAGAAATGTCAATTTTGCTAGTTTGGTAAACAATTCATCAATTTTTTTTTCTTTGTATAACTTTTCATTTCATAAACTAGCTGATTACACACGCATAGACGTTGTCGTATAACATGAACACAAATATCTTGTTACAACCATAACAACACAAAGTAAACAGAAGGCAACAAAAAAGATAAGATAGTTGAAATCTTCGAGATGAACTTCTTCGTTCCTATGTTTTTTTCCAAAAGAGAGAATGTTTTCTTCAAATGTGACAAAGACCAAGAATTAGATCCTTCTAAATTCATCGAGACAAAAGCTATTGTACTTTTAGATTTTGAAAGTAACGCAATTTCGATTGTGAACATTGGCAAGGTTTCCGAGAAAATCGACAAGACAAGGTTCACCTCTCTCATAGAAGAAAATTGGTGGATGTGTGATTCTCTCCTAAAGGGAGGATGATATAAACGATCTTTCCTGGCTCCTATGGAAGAAAATTGTTAAAGGCTTATTCATCAATGAAGATCCTAAAAAACTACATTGCTCGAAGAACTCTAGCTTCATTCATGTTAAAAGCTTTAGATTTGACCGCAACAATGAGACCAATTAACTTCTAGACTAACTGAAACATTACACCGTGTTCACTAAATATGTGAATAATTATGAGACTTGGTGGGCAATGCCATAACATTTCTGATGTGGTTGCTAGAGCTTGAATCAAGGTGTTCATTCCACTTTAAGTGACAATACAGAGATCACTCGTAACTAAACGCTTCTTTGTCTTTCAGCAATATCGTATCGACAACTGCCAAAGCTTATAGCACCGGAGTGGATAACCTAGCTGCCCTCCACCGTGGAGAAAATCTCGATCCCTATAAATTGAAAGACAAGCAAAGAATCCCCATGAGTAAAATACACTGTCTGACGACCGATATTAGTAGTGACGTAAAGTTATAGCTTCTACCGAACTCATTGGAAAATGGTTGAAGTGGCAAGAATGGAGATTTGGAAAACTAAACCCAACCAAAAGGCATCTCATTCCAGAAATTAGGTTCGAGACTTACTCGATGGCTGGCCTCTTACCGTTGCTGAAGATGGTCACGTCAACCCAAAAAATCTAGGTCAAAAATGGATATGAGGCACAGAAGATGAGACGGGGCTTGGGCTTGCAGGGGAGGAGAAAGTACGACGACATGTACGAGAGATGTCAAAGAGAAAATTTACCGATAAACTGGACAATGGGAAACATGGTGGCTAAGCTTTGACACTAGAGATGTAAAGCACGGTGGCTACGATGTCGAGTGTCGAATTCGCCCGAGAAAAAAACGAGTGAGCCGAACCAAACACCAACCGAGGAAAACAAGAGCTAAAGTGGAAGAGAAACAAAGAAGATCTCGCTACGCCGGCGAGCACAAACACTTATGGCATTAAGAACCATGACAATTTAATTTTTTTCAGATCTACGTTCCTTGGAGAGCAAATCCAAGCAGCTAAATTACTCAATCGAAATGTTTTAGAATTATAATCTAATTTGCTATGTTTTTGCTACGTAACTATGATGTTTATTGTTGTATATATTTTTATAAATTGACAAATTTTTTTAATTGCTTTTCAAATTGTTAATGGTGGCATGCTTTAAATAGGATTTCAACATAATAATCCCCTCGAGCCTTGTGTTGTAACTAGTAGGGGGTGAGACAACCTGAATATCCAATGTATTTTTAGGATATCCGGATCCGGCTCCATGAAAACACTATATGGATTCGGATATTCGAGATTCTGATATTTTTTTAAAAATTAGAATATTTGCGGATATCCGGTTTGGTTCCAATTTTTTTCTTTAAATTTAACAAAAAATTATATTTATATAATTAATTATACAATTGTTTTAAATTGATTTCTCATAACTAAATACTGTTTTACATATTATAAAACGGGAAATTAAAATATTTAAGTATTCATATTAAAATAACATTATATATTCAAAAAATATATATTCAAAAATATATGTTTTTAATACATTAAATATATATAGGTTCGGATCCAAATATTTAGACCTAAAAATTTTAATATCTAGATCCTAATGTAGACTTATCATATATTTAAATTTTTGGAGCAGAACGAGACAAATCCTCGACCATTTCTTGAATTTTGGATGATAAGTTTTGTGCTTAATAACTTACACGATGTCTCTTAAAAATCAGATTCTGATCAATACAACATATCATCAAAATTATAATTATGCTTACTCTAGAGCACATAAATACCGTCTAATTATTAATTTTTCAAAAAAAAATATTAGTATAAAAAGATCATTATATAAATTACCACCAAAATTAGTTTGTAGAACAAATATATCACATACTCTAAATTATGTAGAAAATACCATTAAAATGGTTTTCTTTCAATAATTTCACTAACATGAAAATTAAATTTAAAAGGTTTAGAATTTAATTATTAGATTTTATTGTTTAATTTAAAAGGTTTAGAGTATATTTTTAAAGTTTCAAAACCATTTTACATATATGATATTTTTGGAATAAAAGATTGTTTAGGATATAAAGTTCGAAAGTTGTGTTTTTTTAAACTTCGCATCAATTTATACGCATTTTTCTCGTTATCTAAGTAGCAACTTGCTTATTCAATTGAGATATATGTGCTACGTGTGAGCAGCATCTTTAAGACTTTGACTTGTTTTGGAATAAAGAAAAAGGTCGACTGTCTAACGGCGAGTGAGAGTAAGTGATAGATATCCAAAGGGACTTTACTTACCAACTTTCAACGGTCGTAACTTGTACGCCATTTACCCTCTAACAATCGTTAATCAAAATGAACTTTTAATGTTCCATTTTTAAAATAAAATAAAAATTCTAATTACAAACTTATATAGAAAGAGAAGCCCATTACAACATTCAAATCCAAAATCTAAAAAAACAAGTACCACCCAAAATATATTACAATTCCGAGTTAGACTTCTAAAACCCATGTTTAGGCCCGAAACTAGTACACGAAAATCCTAGATCCTTTAGAAGTGTGTGAGAACCATACCCCTCTTGTCGCCGCTGTTCAACTGCGGAATCACCGGAACAGGACCTCCGGTGGTCCGATAGTAGCCTCGATATGACGGTGATTCAAAACCGTCACTGTCATCCACCAAAGAAAACTGGAAAAGGAGAGGAGGTGGAGCAAGTCTTTTGAAACGCCCCGACCGGCTTGGGGTGAGAAGAGTAGGTTTCTGGAGTCATTAAAAGAACACCCAATAATTTGTTAGGCTTGTAAATTCTCACAGAGGATATTCCTCCTACAGCTGATTCGATAACATCCATACAAGCAGCATGTTCTGATATGTGATTTGGTCTAGGTTCGACTACAAAGGATAGATTCAGTTGGTCTTCAGTCTACCACATAATGGGTACAAGATCGAAAAGAATGCAACTCCTCTGTGCTGGATATTAATTTCTCACCCAATCGACTCGCTTCATCTGCTAAGGGAGGAGCCAAGGACCATCGGAGAAGAAAACCCGCATAAGACAGTGACCTCTGCCCTCAGAACCACTGTCCAAAGAAGTCCCTTCTCTTTTTGGCCGTCTGGTACCAATCCGCCTTGAGGATCTCCACCCCTTGGCTGTGAAGTCCGCCTTACAGAGCGTTTGCATGCAGATCTGGCCGGATCTGCATCGCCGCACTGCTTCATCCCGCCAATTAAACTTCTCGGGTGAAAGAGAAAGTACAGGGTTGAAGAAGGCTCTAAAGGGTTTTGGGTGAAGGTTGGATGGGAGAGACTTGCCGGCGATGGTATCACCGGCAAGTCCCGGGTGCTACGGTGCATGGAAGGGCGCTCAGATGATGGTGGCTCTCGCCGCTTCCAATCTTACCTTCTCAGATTCGATCTGAAACCAGAGGAAAAAAAAAGAAAAGAAAAGAAAAAAGCAGAGAAGATTCTAATGTTCCATTTCAGACGTCGAAGAATTCTAATGTTAAAAATAGTACAGTTCTTGTGTCTCTTTATATATAAGAATCAAATTATTTTAATTAAATGATGTTGGTTTAATTTGAACTATACTATAATAATTTGTGTTGTTGGTTTATGTTAGAGGTCGAATTCTTTCAAATAGAACTATTAAATCATTTTTTTATTACTTAGAAATGTTGTAACGCTAAACCTCATTCAAAATCCAAAAATGACTTATCTAATAGTATCATTTGATCCTATACAAAGATAAAGAATTTTTTTCTCCAACTTTTGGTAGTTTAAAAAAAACTGTTTTACAACAAGATCATAAATATGTAGTAATTGAATCTGGATACTCTAAACTCTCTCTCTCGTTATTGAACTTTCCCAAAAACTCGAGTAATTGAGAGGAGAGTTTATGCAATGAAAAAGAGGTGTTGGCAGTGACAGAGACAGTGCAAAGTCTCCACTTCATAAAGAAGCTTCACTTCTTCTGGGCCAAAACCAAAAGCCCAAAGACAAGAAGAAGAGAAGGCCGAGTTGAAGCCCACTGATGTAACTGAAGTAAAATGCTGTGCATAAGCTTCATCACCTTCGACCTGCAAAAAGACAAACAAGGAGAAGGTTATTAAAAAAACCTGCAGAGACTGTAAAAGCAAAAGCAGAGTACGAAAATCACAGCTGTGCAATTCTACTCTACAACAAATTTCAATCATTGATGGAGCAATAGACAGTCGACAGCTGGATTAGGGAAACAACAATCAAGAATACAAATCTTTATATATTCAATCATTTGTAACAGAGTTTGTAAGCAAGAATGAATCAATAAGAATTTGTTTTGAAACTTCATCTCTCTTCTTTTACTTACATGGTATCAGAGCCATAGAAGCTCAAGTTTACCCTACTCTAAATATTTCAAATTGTGTTACCATAAAACTCACTGAAATAAACTATATTATATGGAAAAACCAGTTTGAATCATTTCTTACTGGCCAAAACCTTCTGGGTTTCGTAAATGGGGCTTATATACAGCCAGCTTCAATCCCAGTTCCAGGCATAGCTGGTGATGGTGAAGCTGCAAACCCAAAATATCCAGAATGGTTAAGAGGGGACCAAGTCGTTAAAGCATGGTTGTTGGGTTCTTTCTCTGAGGATATTCTAAGTGTGGTGTCAAACTGTGTTACATCACAGGATGTATGGAATGCTCTTGCTAGACATTTCAACAGAGTGACATCATCAAGACTGTTTGAGCTTCAAAGACAGCTTCAAACAACTCAAAAGGGGGACAAATCCATGACAGATTATCTAAAAGAAGTGAAATCTCTATGTGACCAACTTTCATCTATTGGAAGTCCAATCACAGAGAATATGAAAATCTTTGCAGGATTACATGGACTTGGTCGAGAGTATGAACCAATCGAAACAAGTATTGAAGGTTCAATGGACATACCACCAAGCCCTACCTTTGAAGAGGTCATTCCAAGACTCACAAACTATGATAATAGGATCCAGGCCTACACTCAAGAGTCAGTTTCACCTCATCTTGCCTTCAACACAGTCAGATCTACAAACCAGTCTTCCTATTATGGAAACAAAGGACAAGGATATGGTAGACAGAACTTCAGAGGTAAAGGGTTCTCTACAAGAGGAAGAGGATTCCCTCAACAAATCTCATCTTCATTTTCATCCTCTACTGGGTCAGCTAGTTCCTATGGTGAAGATACCAGAACATAGTGTCATATATGTGGTAAACCAGGACATCCAACATTAAAATGCTGGCACATATTTGACTACTCCTACTAGTTTGAAGAAACTCCAACAGCTCTTGCAGCCCTAAGGATAACAGATGTCACATATCACTCAGAGACAAAGTGGTTCCCAGACACAGGTGCAACAACTCACGTCACTAACTCTCATCATAATCTTCAACATACCCAACCATACCATGGATCTGATGCTGTAATGGTTGGAAATAGGGAGTTTCCACCCATCACCCACATTGGATCTACTGCGCTCCACCGAACACCGATTTAATCCACTCCAAGAGCCGACTAGTCTCAGGAGGATACCGATCAATTGAACCACACTGAACACATCGAGAACTCTGAAGGCGTCCGACACCAAACCGACATATCCGGGGACTCAGACGACGGCTTAGAGTAGTATGAGGACGATTGCCAGCCTTCCTCCCAACCAAGAGGCCGTCTAAAAAATGAACTCAAAGGTTCTTGAGGCGATCAGTTCGGCACTTGAACGGACTGGTTGATGGAAGAGACGCTTTAGAATCCATATGCTCCACACATCAAAAACACCAAAGTTCGAAACCCTGGGAAAATCAAGATTCCCTTCTACGAAGGAAAAACATACCCCAACACGTACATGATAGCTTTTCGCATAGTGGTTGGCCGAGCACAATTAGATGAACTCGAAAGAGATACAAGATATTGATGTGAGCATGGATGAACCAGAGCTTGAACCGGAGCTTGAACCGGAACAACTTGAACCCGAAGGAGTTATCACGAGATCAAAGGCAAGAGAGCTGGCTAAACAGGCCCACCTGATGCATCATTCAGATGATGAAGATCAAGCTTGCAACATCTATCAATTGTTAAAACTTGAAGTTCCAGAAGAACCAGATCTCTGATCAGTTAGCTAGTGGGTAAATGAC
>OVBE01012990.1:0-13013 GCA_900406425.1 Iberis pinnata
CTTTAAATAGGCACAAGAGCCTTGGGAATTTCTCCTAACATATTCCCATTCCTAAAAGAAAAAGAAAAAAAGAAAAAAAATAGGCCCATTAAGGAATGAGAATGGAAATCAATTCCATTCCTACGAGAAAAGATAATAGGCCCATTAAGAAAATGAAAATGGAAATCATTCTAGAAGCTAAGCCTTGGAAGGCAAGTTTCAGCTTCTAGAAGCTTCCTTTTATTCTCGCCAAGTNTAAGTGTCTATCTCAGAAAAGACACTTATTCCAAATTCCTCTCAGTAAGCTTTAACGAAGTGGATAAAAGTGCATCGTTAAAACCTTAGTGATTGACCAAAAACCCAAGGTAGGAAAAAGCGATCATCTCAACTAAGGACAAAAGAGTACAGTCANCAGAGTACAGTCATTTACCCACTAGCTAACTGATCAGATATCTGGTTCTTCTGGAACTTCAAGCCTGAACAACTGAAAGATGTTGCAAGCTTGATCTTCTATCTTCGAGGGTTGCATCACATGAGCCTGATTCGCAAATTCTTTTGTCTTTGATCTTGTGATCCTACCTTCAGGTTCAAGCTGCTCTGGTTCAAGCTCCGGTTCAGGTTCTGGTTCTTGAAGTCCATCCACGATCACACCAGGAAGGCTTAAGGGTTATTGAAATCGCCAACAAGTACTATGTTTTGAGGAGGTGGGCGATTTCGGTTTGGTCCCGATAGAGCTCGTTCTCCATTTCCATCGTCTAGATTGGCGTTTTCAGCTCTTCAGTTTGCATCTCTTTTGAGATTCAACGGTGGGACNCTGAAATCGCCAACAAGTACTATGTTTTGAGGAGGTGGGCGATTTCGGTTTGGTCCCGATAGAGCTCGTTCTCCATTTCCATCGCCTAGATTGGCGTTTTCAGCTCTTCAGTTTGCATCTCTTTTGAGATTCAACGGTGGGACTTGATAACCTCTTTGTTGGTCTAGCCCCAACTGTCCTATCTGCTCCAATCCTGGAGGGATTTGGGCATTCTGACCTAAAGGAATTATCGGATTCTGAATTATGTTATCAGCCATTGGTATGGATGACTGGCGTTTCTTCTAGACTTCCGGTTCGAGCGTTCTAATCGTATTTGTTCTTTGTTTGTGAGAATGAGCAGTTCATATGATTTTTCAGATCTCCTGATCATACACCTTCATAACAAAAACAAGCAGAAAGAACGAAATTAGTAATAAAAATAAAATTTTAGACTAGACTCTAAGAAAAACTTAAAAGGCACTGTATTGGTCCTCGGCAACGGCGCCAAAAATTCTGATAGGCTCAAGTTTTAAAACCTAAATCTACACTGCAAAAAACATATCCCGGTAGTATAGTTTAGGGTCGATCCCACATAGACCAGACAGTACGGTTTTAGTTAAAAATCGATTCTAGCTAAGAAAAGATAAAAGATTGAATGTTTTTAGAATGATTTAAAATTAAAGCGAATGGTTAAAAAGCGAATGTAAATCAATAGAATAAAATGCTAGGTGATAGGAAAGTTCCACATGTATTCAGGTTTGAGGTTCAAGTTGACAAGCAAGATTAACAATTAAAATAGTTCTCATCTCAAAAGACATCAATAGACTAATCTCCTCCCGAAGTATTAGACCCCTATGATAGAATTTCTAGAAATAAAGACTAATCTTCTCCCAAAATCTTAGATCTCTAAATCAGATAATTAAATCATGCAATGACTACAGATTCGATATGTTCATAAGCATTGTAAGACAATATTCCCGCAAGCAAAGATACTTATTCATCTAGACTAGATCAGATTAGATAAACCAAATCCCTTTGTATTTATTAACCTAAAATCATGAACTAGGTGATCAGGCTAACTCAAGCAATAATAATAAATTTAGACTAAGAACCTAACAATTTAAATCAATATAAAGTCAAACCCTAATCATCAAAACTTTTTTTCCCTGGAAAAATCCCTAAAACCTAACAAAGAGACTACTCAGACATAGTCAAGAAATCAACAATCATTGATAGAGAAAACATATTCAGAACCATAATTTTATTAAAGTAAATAGAGAGTTCAGAATTCTTCTCCAAAATACAGGTATCGGGATTCGTCTCTCTCAGAAAAGCTTTCAAAATAAACTTGTGTTGAGTATAGTAAATCTGTCTCTTTTTCTCTCTTTCTAAAATAAACCTAAGCTTCTGACTTATATAGAAGTCAAAAGAGAATAAAACCTATTATTAAAAACCTATGATAAGTCTTGAGGACGGAAACGTCTTTTTGGAAAACTTCAATAATCCTCCAACATTCGGATCGATTGATCCAAGTGTTGATCAATCAATCGATGTGTAGGCCGATCGATCTCTTCAATCACGTGTTGCACATGTTTCATCTGTGAGACAGCTTGACTAGTCTTCTGGTAAAATTTTCATAACTTCTGATTGCTTCAATGATTGACCTCAAATCACTTTCATATGAAAGCTAATTCACGTGGCCAGTTTAAGTTAAAATCTCAGTCCATTCAATTCATAGAAACATCTCCAAATGTCAATCAACTTTCGGCTCTTTTGCTGAACTCTGCTTCTACATTAATCAAATTGTATCAACTTTGTGCATAAAGCCACCTTTTTGCTCCAGAACATCTAAAATACCTGGAATCATGAAAATATACCAAAAACACATAGAAAATACTCGAATGATGACAAATATCAAGTATAAATACTCACTAAAAGGCATCAAAATCGAGTGATATCAATCTCCTTCCCACCCCTCAGAGTAGAATACTTCTAAAGAGGCCAGGAACATGCATGTCTATTTCTGGCGAGCGTTATGTTCCATTGCAAGCATACTTGATATCCCCATGTCCCCATTATGTCCTTGAATTGTTCGAGGATACCAAGGTTTCTCAAGGTTTCTGTATATGAAAATGTTGACTCTATGAAGTTGAATTGCATCAGCGTCCCGTATATCTCCTCCACTGAAGGTCCACTTGAACTGCTAGGCGTTACTCTATTTGACATGGTGACTTTTATAAAAAAAATCAGATTCTTTAAGATATGTTATGTGAAAAAGAAATTGAAGGACTCTCTCAAATTTAAAACCCAAAAGCATTGATAGTCCCAACAATGGTGATCAAAGAAGAACCATTTTTTAGAGAATTCAGAGAGTCAAAATCGATGTTCTTAAACCTTCCGAACACACTTTCAAAAGTTAAGGAACCAAAACTTCCAAAAACAGAGTTGAAACCAAAACCGAGTTCAAAAAAATTTAATCAAGTTCTCATGAGTTTAAGAGTTAAAAACTGAAGTTGATGATTCTTGAAATCCGTTGAGTCTTGAGACCTCGGTTAAATCTATTTAAACAACAAAGAAGTTGACTGCGAAAGAGTAATGGTTGTATGAGAGTGATGAGAGAGTATAGAAGAAGTGATGAACTCCCTTATTTAGAGTGTTAGTCAAAATTTCATGTGGTGGGAGTGTGAATGAGTGAATACGTGGTGGCAATGTTGTCCTTGGAGCAATGATTCAGAATTGGAACACATGAAATTAAAAGAAAAATTACACATGAAATTAAAAGAAAAAATTATGTACAAGGATAGACATGGGACTTCCTCCCAAGTGAGCTTGTTTAAAGTCACTAAGCTTGAATTCCTGTTTAAATTCTAATGACTCTGAGATGGTTCCCTAAGGAGAACCAAGGCCCCTTATGAAATGACTTTGTCATCCAGATAAGGTTTGATTTTTTGCCCGTTCACTGTAAACTCTTCTCCAGACCTTGCAATCAAGGTGACTACACCATATGGCAGAACTTCTTTGACCGGAAGTGGTCCAAACCATCTTGATTTGAGCTTTCCTGGGAACAACTTGAGCCTTGAGTTAAATAGAAGTACTTGATCACCAGTCTTGAAGTCCTTGACTAAGATCTTTTTATCATGAAATACCTTGGTCCTTTCTTTATATACTTTGGAATTCTCATAAGCGTTGAGTCTGATTTCTTCGAGTTCATGCAGGTCTATCTCTCTCTTTTCCTAAGTTGTCTTGAGGTCGAAGTTCAGGAGTTTATTCATCCAGAGTTCTTTATACTCGACTTCAACTGGTAGATGGCATGCTTTCCCATACAGGAGTTGGAAAGGTGTTTTTTCTATTGGGGTCTTGAAGGCTGGCCGATATGCCCATAGTGCGTCATCTAGCTTTGTTGACTAGTCTCTTCTTGACGTTCCCACAACCATTGCCATAGCTTTAATCTGTTTGTTGGAAACTTCAACTTGACCACTGGTTTTGGGATGGTAAGGCGTCGCCACTTTGTGCTTCACCCCATACTTTTTCAAAATATTTTCAAACACCTTATTGATGAAATGGGAACCACCATCGCTTATGACCACTCTTGGTATGCCAAACCTGGGGAAGATCACACTCTTGAAAAGTTTGAGAACCACTTTTGCATCACTGGTTGAACATGCAACTGTCTCAACCCATTTAGAGACATAATCAACATCCACCATAATGTAGTTGTTCCCAAAAGATGGAGGATTGAATGGTCCCATGAAATCGATTCCCCAAACATCGAACACTTCAACTTCCATAATTGGATTCTAAGGCATCTCATTCCTCTTTCCAATATTACCTGCTCTTTGACAGGGATCACACATAGAGATGAAACCATGCATGTCCTTAAACATGGTTGGCCACCATAGACCAACCTGCAGGATCTTCTGAGCAGTCTTGAATGTTGCAAAGTGTCCTCCATAAGAAGAACCATGACAATGTTCCAAAACTCCCTTAACTTCATCTTCAGCTATGCACCTTCTGAACAATCCATCCGAACTCTTTTTGTAAAGAAAAGGGTCATCCCAATAGTAATGATTCACTTCGCTTAGGAACTTCTTCTTATTATAATCATCAAAGTCTTCAGGTATTTCTCCACAGACCTTGAAGTTAACTAAGTTTGCATACCAAGGTGCTGCTTTTGTGCTCACTACCTCTGCTTCCATAAATGCACAAGTATGGATCATCATGAGCTACTCCTCAGGTATAGAGTCATCAATTGGAACTAAGTTGTCAATCCTCATTCTGGAAAAATTATCTGCTACTCAATTTTCAATACCTTTCTTGTCCACTATCTCCATGTCAAACTCTTACAATAAGAGAATCCATCTTAATAGCCTCGGTTTAGTGTCCTTCTTCGCATAGATATGCCTCAGCGCTGCATGATCAGTGTACATTATAACCTTCGAACCAACCAAGTAGCTTCTGAATTTTTCAAATGCGAAGACAACTGCTCGCAGCTCCTTCTCTATGGTGGCATATTTTTCTTGAGCATCATCCATGGTTTTACTAGAATAGTAGATTATATGTACCTCCTTATGTATCTTTTGTCCCAAAACTGCTACAACTGCGTAATCAGACACATCACACATGATCTCGAAGGGGTAATCCCAGTTTGGAGCTTGGACTATTGGGGCAGATACCAAGGCTTCCTTGATATGGTGGAAGGCTTTCAGACATTCAGAGTCGAAGTCAAACTCAGTTTCTTTGCACAACAGCCTTGTCATAGGGCTTAATATCTTCGAAAAGTCCTTGATAAATCTTTTATAAAACCCTACATGCCCCAGAAAACTCTTGACATCCTTCACCGTCTTTAGCGGTTGTAGCTCCATCATGACATCAATTTTTGCCTTGTCTACTTCTATCCCTTTCTCATAGATTTTGTGACATAGGACAATTCCTTCCCTCACCATGAAGTGACATTTTTCCCAGTTTAGAACCAAGCTTGTTTCCTCGCACCTGGTGAGTACCTTGCACAAATTAAACAAACAAGAGGAGAAAGAAGAGTCGTACACTGAGAAATCATCCACGAACACCTATACCATCTCCTCGATTAAATCTGAAAATATTGAAGTCATGCACCTTTGAAAGGTGGCAGGTGAGTTGCAAAGGCCAAATGGCATCCTTATATATGCGAAAGTTCCGTAAGGGCATGTGAAAGTGGTATTTTCCTGATCTTCACGGTGGATAGGGATTTGGAAAAATCCACTATACCTATCAAGAAAACAGTAGTAAGGTTGGTTCACTAATCGTTCTAACATTTGTTCAATGAAGGGTAATGAGAAATGATCTTTTCTAGATGCAGCATTCTACTTCCTATAATCGATGAACATTCTATGACCAGTGATTGTTCGAGTTGGTACTAGTTCATCCCTATCGTTTTTATCACAATAATTCCTCCATTTTTAGGGACACAATGAACTGGTGATATCTAAATACTATTGAAGATAGGGTAGATAACACCAGCATCTAATAGCTTAAGGATTTCCTTTTTACCAATTATTTCAAATTAGGATTTAGCCTTCTTTGGGGTTCAATGCTAGAGTAAGGTTCATTTTCAAGATTGATTCTATGAGTGCACATATTAGGTGATATACCTTTAATGTCATCCAATGAATATCCTATAGCCCTCCTAAACTTCCTCAATTCAGTCAACAACAAATTTAACTCATCATCGCCAAGTTCATCATTTACTATGACGGGATATGTGGAGTTAGGTCTAAGAAAAGCGTACTTTAGCCCTTTGGGAAGCGTTTTCAATTCCACAGATGGTGCCTTGAGTTCAGACCAATCCTCAGATGTTGTAGAATCCTTTTGTGCTTGGGTAAGTAATTGACTTGGTTTCTACTCGAGTTCAATCTTCTCATCAACTGAAAACACTTGACTTTCTGACCCTTGAATATCTTCGAATGGTTCTTCAAGCTCTAATGGTCCATGTGAGTACAATATCATCTTGTACCCCAAAGATTCACTGTGTAGATACCATTTATCCCCATTCTTGGTTAATGTAGTCTAGAGATGATCCTCCTCATTAATCTCTTCCAACCATTCATCAGCGAGTTGATCCATCTCTTCGACGTATAAAATCTCCCCTTCTGCAGTTGGTTTCTTCATCACTTCCTGAATATCGAATGTCATCTTCATATCCTTACCCATATTCAGATGAATCTTCCCTTTTTGAATATCAATAACAGCCCCAGCAATGGATAAAAAAGGTTTACCCAGAATCAGAGGATCTCTAGGCCCCTCTCTCATATCTAAAACCACAAAATCGGTTAGGATCTCAGCTACTCCAACCTTAACACGCAAGTCCTCAAGAATCCCATGTAGAATTCTTACTGATCGATCTGGTAAGTACCGGAGAGATAATGCAGGATTTTAAATTGCTAAAACCTAACTTCCTAGCAACTGATAAAGGCATGAGACTAATCGATGCTCCTAGGTCGCACAAGCACTTTTCGAATGAGAAAGGACCTAGAGAAAAAGGTAAGGTAAATGATTCTGGATCTAATAAATTCTTTGGGATTGAGGTTCTTGTGATAATTGCACTGCACTCTTCACTTAGAACTACCATTCCTTGAATTTATTTTCCTCTCTTGGTGATAGCATCCTTCAGGAACTTCTTTTATAGAGGCATCAGAGTGATTGAATCAAGAAACAATACCTTAATTTTAGTGTCCTTCATATACTTCTCAAATACCCCCTTGTACTTCGCCATGATTTCTTTCTTGAATCTGGAAAGAAATGGAAATCTCGGAACAATGGTCATGGTATGAAGGGTGTGTCCTTCTTCTGAGTATCAGTTGGTTTATCAGTTGAAGCTGGCTTGACCTTGTCAACTGGTGGTAGCTGCGTAGGCTTCTAAGAGTCAATTTTTACAGGTTCTTCGTCTTCAGCTTCAGTTGGGTTTAATTCCTCCCCAGATTGGACAACACTGTCCTCAGTGTCAAGAACTGGAGCTTTTCATGTTGGTAACTCTATCCCACTCCGTAAGGTGATAGCGTTGACATGTGAAAAGTCCTTGAGATTCTGAACAGATTTCCTAGGGAGGTGAGTTGTGGCCTTTGATGCAGAATATGAGGCACCCATACTCTCCATATACATGACCTTAGAGTTCAAAGCATCAAACTTCTGATGGAGGTCATTGTAAGATCAGTCCATTTGCGTTTTTAATTCAGCAAACTTCTTGGAAGTTTCCACAGCTCTGTTAGCTTGACCTTGGAGAATCTGCTGAAACATTGCTTCAATGTTGGAACGGGGAGCTTCATGTTGGTTAGGGGTAAAACCAGTAGGGGAACCAGCTTGTTGCTGTTGCTGCTGAAAACCACCTTGTTGTTGGTGCTTTGGAATGAAACTACAATCCTGAGCATAATTGATGAATGGTTAAATATTTTTGTGTGGTTGTGGTGGATAAACTTGATCATGAGGGTTGGCCATGTTGTTGTTACGATAGGAAAGACCAAATTTGTTGGAGTAGTGATGAAACCCTTGTTATATCCACCCTGATTATGAACATATCTTGAATCTGAATATGCTCTTCATCAGTGATGAAGTGAACTTGTTGTTGTTGACCAAGAAGGAGCTTATCCAACTTATCATTCAATGTCTTTATGTCTCGCCGCGTCTTGTCATCAGAATCAACACCACCTCTAGGAGTGCGACCGTAATCCCCATTATAGATCCCATCAGACTAAGCTAGATTTTCAACCAATTCCCATCCATTGTCGACATTCTTGTTCAAGAAGTTACCGTTGCTAGCGATGTCAAGCAGCATCCAGATTTTGGGAAAAGCACCATGGTAGAGAGTGCTAAGCAGAGACTACTTGTTGAATTTGTTGTGGGGACACTGCAAAGTGAAACCTTTGAACCGCTCCTAGGTTTCAAAGAATGTTTCAGCATTCTTTTGGGCAAAGCCAGAGATTTCGTTGCGCAATCGAGCAGTGCGGGAAGTTGAGAAAATTTTGGCAAGGAATGCCCTCTTGCAGTCATTCCAGGAGGTGATAGTGTTTTGAGGAAGAGACTTTTCCCAGTGGCGGGCTTTTTCACCCAAAGAGAAAGGGAAAAGTCAAAGTTTGAAAGCATCCTCACTCACCCCATTGTCTTCGTGAGACTGTAGAGCCTATCAAACTCATCAAGATGTTCCAGAGGGTCCTCCATTGGTAACCCGTGAAACTTGTTTGCTTGAACCATGGCAATCAAACTGTGTTTGATCTCAAAATTTTTGTTGATCACAGCTGGTGGAGCAATCCCATGCGGTTGTGGGGCCAAAAACGGTCACGAAAAAATCGATGTCTAAAAACCATCACAAAAATATTAATCATACGATCCGAACATTAAACCGCACTACTCGAATCAACCCGATCATTCTAACCAAGCTGAGATACTTCTGGAAGATCTCAAAGGATATTTTTTGGAAGAATCAGACAATAATCGTTAAATAGATAAGCGATTATCTCCGCACTCTTTTGTCCTTAGTCGACAAGGTTTTGTTCCACCGGGTTTTCCTATCACTAAGGTTTTAACGAGGCAAGATAATTCGCTTACGTCCAATGTTGGAATCAAAACTAGCATACTCAACATCAATGTACGATAAATACAAAATATCCCGACACATACGAGAAATCATTATCCTCGAACAAACACTTTGGCCTCGAATCTTACCATTTGAGGACAACATGTTTATGTATGCACAATATACGTTTATAAAAGTATGTTCAACAAGTTTACAATACGCCTATGACACGTTTATAGTACTCTACACGCTCAAGTTAACTAGATATGTTTGACGCATACGTTCAGCTTGCCAATTGGCGAGCTAGACCTCACAAGCAAGTTCAGCTCACCAGTGGGCGAGCTGAATGACCATCCTTCGATAAAATTGTCGTAACTCTTGTTTTCAGCAACGGATCGAATTGAAACCGCTTTCATATGGAAGCTAACTAAAGTGGTCATCTTGTGTAAAAATTTTAATGATCAGCTCGCCAATTGGTGATCTGGGCATCACAAACAATTTCAGCTTGCCAACTGGGTGAGCTGAATGACCAGCCTTTGGTAAAATTGTCGTAACTCTTGATTGCAGCAACATATTGACTTGAAACCATTTCCATATCAAATCTAACTCAAGTGGATATCTTGTGATAAAAATTGAGTGATCAGATCGCCAATAGACGAGCTGGAGAGCCCAAATAAGTTTAGCTCGCCAATCGGCGGCGAGCTGAATCTCGTAAACTCATCTCGCTAGTTGGCGAGCTGAATCTCGTAAATTCAGTTTGCCGGTTGACGAGCTGATTTTGTCTCGAACCCCTCATCTCTTGTTTCGTATCATTTTGAGATTCCGTTGGAATTCTGCGATGAAATCGTAGAACTTATTCTCTTCGTATAGGCATCACGACCATACGATCATTCCTTACGAATTGCGGAAGTTTCAGGAAATCCTTTCGTATAAGTTTCAAATCGTATAAAATGGCTAACTCAAGACGCTGATGATTATCTCGACTGTACTACCAAAAGTAACTCCGGAACAATCGTAAGGATGTGTCCGTACCTTTTAATCATACGAAGCGTTATTGGTCAACTTGTCGTAAGGTCCATGTCGTATCGACGTACAAAAGACTAATTCTTCGATAAGAATCGTGAAATTGCCTAAACCGCATAGTGGCCCAACGAGGCCTAAAATGCGATAAACAGCCCACTTATGATTCTAGGCAAGAATTCGGCCCAAGTACGATGACGGTCATTGCTTGTTGCACTAGCCACAGAGAAATGAAAGGAATTCAGAAAAGGAAAGTTTCCGCAAAAGAAAAAGAAAGTTTTCGCTAAAGAATCGGAGGGAAAAAAGGAAAACGGACAAGCAAGGAGTCTATATAAGGAGGTTGAAGCGAAGAGACAAGACACGTTCAACTTTCCACACCAAAACACTTAGGGTTTTAGGCTTTTATTCTGTTTTTGGAGAGTTGTGACTCAATTAGGTTGTTTACGGTTCCGCTGTTAGTTCTAGGATATTCACCGATTGCTCTTACAGTTGGAACTGCTGCCTGATTGTAAAACAAATCCGCGATCTCTGTATAGTTAGAGTTCACTCTGATTTTCCGTAATTAACAGAAATCGATAGTGTGAATCTTGGTTCCCACAGTGGTGTGTGTGAGTACTGGGTGCATCACCAGCACCAATGGTACGTGGAATGTTCGGGTTAATGTTATTCTCCATTTGCAAATCCAAACTTCTCAAGTGCTCCAAATGTTCTTGTTCCCATCTTGCCCGAGTATGTTCACTTTCAAGAGAACGAATGTCTGCAACGAGTGGAAGTAAGTCAGTTAGTCATTTGCTGCTCAGGTTCATACATTGGA
Organism: Iberis pinnata; assembly: GCA_900406425.1. Classification (NCBI taxonomy): domain Eukaryota; kingdom Viridiplantae; phylum Streptophyta; class Magnoliopsida; order Brassicales; family Brassicaceae; genus Iberis; species Iberis pinnata. Next base: position 11,149 of record OVBE01012990.1, read on the forward strand.
GTTAGTGTTGGAAGTACATGAAAACAAAGAAAACAAAGTGAGAATGGGAATATAAAAAGAACTTGATCTCAATAGATCCAATCCAAAATGTAACAAATAAACACCCAACTAGCAACGGCGCCAATTTGATAGTAAAGTTTTTACGTGTCAATTTCCATCACACTATCATGTCATTGCATTAAGAATAGGTGTCAATCCAGTCAGATGTGTTATTAACCACTCTAGATGTAATTGGGTCTACTAATTCAAGTCAAATAATAAAGGGGGTTGCTAACAATCCTAAACAAGAAGACGTGCAGAAAATAAACAATACATGAAAGCTAACAAGCATAAACAGAAACAAAGAGGTAAACAGCAAGTGAAATAAAAGCACAAGAGAAAATGGGGTAAAAAGCAATCAAAGGGAAACAATTCCTAAGGATGGAAATAATTGACAAGTGATCCTCTCTATACTAACTAGAAATCTAACATACCTCAAACATTGAGCTAATCCCTAGACAGCATATTCATAAACAACCAAGTCCAATCTCTTGATAAATAATATCAACCTAAGCAATAACCAGACCTAACTCTCATTAACAGTACACTACCTAGCAGGCATGAAGAACCAATCTGCTAATGCTAATAAACACCCTAAACATCTAATCTCTTAGGCTAGGTATGCAAATCTCTGAAATCACTTGTTCAAACATTTCATCATACACCTTTTGGGTGCAAAAATGTCTAATATCATATTTCAATTGATCATAAAGAAATAAGCAGGAAGAACCGTGAAACATAAGGGATTTATAGACAATCATCTTAGGCAACTAGGGAAAACAAGGATTCAATACCAGACTACCCCATCTTCATGGAACCAAGGTAACTACTTACTACACATGGTGGGTATGAAATCAGGAAAACCAGAAAACATAACTTCTAAACAAAACATCATGATCAAAAGTTAACAAATGAGGAACAGTAAGAACATAATATATGAAACCCAGAAATTGGTGATAAAGACAAAAAATCAGAGATGTAGAAGATGATGATCAAGAACAGCAAGAACACTAACCTAGAAAAACAATGATCAAATGAAACAATAACAGAACCCATAAATGATGATCAAGACAAAAACAAGATTATAAGCATAAAACAGTAGATCAACATGCACTAGATAGTTCACAACCTTAAACTAAACAAGAAAATGAAGAAATCATAAACAAAACATGCATTCCATAAGAAATCTGGGTTTGATCAACTAAGAACATCAACGGAAAACCATAGAAAAATCTGAAATGAAACCTAAGACAAAAACCCAAAATGGAATAAAATAAAGCTTAGTCCAAAAAAGATGTGTTTTTAGGGCTTATATAGTAGTTTAGAAAAGCCCTAAAAACGCTAATAGACAAATGTCTAAAAATCCCTAATGATACTTCTTAACCCAAAACTGGGTCATCTTAGTTTGGGTCATCGGGTCGGAATGAAGGTGGCTCGATGTAATGTGATCGAGGCGAGAAAATACGGCTCGAGCCGGAGTTGGTCAAGGCAAGAAGCAGGTTTGATCGAGGCAACATGGCTAGAGATTGAGGCGTGATCGAGTGAGTTGGCCGAGGTGGAAACATGATGTGATCGAGGCGAGAATTGGTGATCGATGCAGCTGCTTGGTTCGATGAGTCATGATCAAGGCGTAGAGGCTTGTGATCGAGGCACGAGAGCTAGGCTTGAGGCTAATTCTTGGCTCGATGAGGCAGAATGCTTATGCTTGAGATTGAGGCTTAGTGTGATCGAGCTGGTCTTGATCGAGGGGTGGATGCCGAATGTCGAGCCGGGTTGTGAAAACCCGTATTTTGGCAAGAAATTTTTTTCGTTTTGTATTTATATTT
>OVBE01012991.1:0-13011 GCA_900406425.1 Iberis pinnata
AATTACATAACCAAAATTATCCGATACAACCGAAATATATATAAAAACGAAAAAAATTTCCCAGTCAAAATACGGGTTTCTACAACGACCATTTTCACTATGTTCATATGAGATTTGAAATCCGTTGTTCGTGAGAAAAAAGTTGAGTTTCTTGGGAAAAAGAAATGGGAGCTGCTTGATTGAGAGAGAGACATATAGGGGGGGGGGGGGGAGNCAATGGACTTGTTGAATTTGTAATTCAATAGTTTAATGCTTACAATGAACATGTTATAAAAAATAATTTGCATATGTGAATTTGATTTAGTTGAATTTATTCAACATGTTTAATACAATCAATTAGGTCCTACCAACGACAGAGTATTTTGTTTTTTTGTTTTTCTTGTTTTTAGTTCGACGTAAAAAAATAAAATTGATTGGTGGGTGGGATTTTATATATATATTTTTATCCTATCTATTAAATATCAATTATTATGTAATAAATTATTTTTTATATTTATAAATTTTATATCAAAATTCGTAAAACAATTTACTCTATAAATATAAACTTATTTCATTTGATCTGGACACAAACAATCATCAAGACATCACAATAATAACTTTTTTAACACCCGAAATTCTACTAATTATCATTTTAACTACCCAAATTACCAATCTTCTAAACAACCTCAAACATACCAAGTTATGGTTTTCAACCAAATTTCTTCATGTTTTCAGCTATTCCAAACTATCTTCCATGTTATGGATCGATTCCTTATTTATTTCAACCGAATCATATTTCTTCTTCTCCAACTAATAATGAAGTCTTACCGAATGTTGGAGAAAATGAATTTCCTGAATTTTTACACAAGTGACTCTTGGTGGCATGGGAGATGTTCATGGAGTTACACAAAATATTGATGATTTAACTCGTCCTCGTCGAAAAAGCACCAGACCACTAATCAAAAGTTGGTGTTACTGAGTGGATGGATTAAATTTGGAACAGACAACATTGTTTACAGAAACCAAAAAGGTGAAACATAATGGGATAATATTGCTGACTATTGTAATGAACATTGCTCATTTAATTTGTGTTTGTCTCTTTATGCTTTGATAATGTGTGTCTTGTCTATTTTTACTTTAATAATGTAATTTGTGAATTTCGAATTTTAATGAGAGAATTCAATCCTTATATATTAACTTGCTCAATGTAATATTCGTTTGGAATCCGGTGGTTTTTAATGGGCATGCATTCTTTCATTGATGTACCATTACCACAAAGCTCATCTTACTGAAAAACATAAAAAGATCCATCAAAATTTCCTTTTGATATTGAAGCTTACAAAAGGAAATATGAAATTGAAGAGAAGTATATCTTCAATCGATTTAGGGTGTGTCGAAAAAAAGAGGAAGACTATACATCTCGTGGCAAGAGAAATTACTTTGAGAGAGATTATGTTGCGGCAAACCAAAGATTGATTGACTACTATTTTTCCAGTCAACCTAAATACGATGACGCATTGTTATGTCAGTGATTATGGATGCGAAAACATGTTTTTGTTCGGATCGTTGAGGACCTATCAAGAAGCGATAACTACGTTACCCAACAATTTGACGCAACTAACAAAGAAAATATATTTCCATTAGCAAAATGTACCACAACCATGTGAATGTTAGCATATGGTGTGGTCAGAGCCGGAGCTGAGATTTCCGGGGCACAATCCGAAATAAAATACTAAATACATAGTTATTGTAGCATAAAAAATTTAAAAATAATTTGATCCAAAACAATTAACAATAGTTTCAACGACTTTGAAAAATAACTTTTCTTCCATTCTTTTCTGCAAAATCCTTCATCAAACTTGCATACTCAAGACTCCTCACCAAAGCTTTTTCGATTGACAATATTTCCAATCCGTTTAACCTTTCTCGTGATATGGTCGACCGAAGATAAGATTTTATCAACTTCAACTTAGAAAAATTCTTCCAGCTGAAGCAACTGATACATGAAGTGTGAGCATTATTCTATAGGCAACCTACAAATTTGGATAGCAATCCTTAATTTCTTCAGATAATCCAATACTTCTACATTCTTCTTGAAAGATTTTGGTAGAACTTCTTTGAAAATTTTAAATTTCAAGAACAAATCATTCATATCAATATCATAACTTTCTCTATGCTTTAACAAATCTATAAGGTTAGTACATGATGTCTTCAAACTATTATCACTTGTTGAAGTGATCTTTCGTAGGCTGAACAAAAATCCAAAAATATTTTCGTACTCCTTAAATTTTTCTAACCTTGGTTGAAAAGAACATAGAGCCTGGTCCACAATTTTGATATCCATAATTTTGATGAAATATTTAATTCTAGAATCATCCTTCAAACTCATAACCAAACCAACATCATCACTTTTTTCTGGCTCTTCATCAAAATAAGTTTTCCTTCTAAATAGACGCTTGTTCTTCTTATGAGAAAAATGTTTAATATCCATAGCTACTGCAATTTTTAAAGCTTCAGCCTTTGCTCCTTGGAAACCTGTATCTCGGTACTTTTGAAAAAAAGACTAGCCCATTTAGTTGAGAAATGGCACCATCAATATCAATATCTTCATCTTGTAACGTCTTGCTTACTATGTTAACGAGAAACAAAATTTCATACCATATAATCATACCAAACCAAAACTCAAACCCCCCCCCTAATTTCATGTGCGTCACTTATTGCAAGACATTCAACATCGCTTTGTACTTTTGGATCATCCCTATTTTCAGCCAAGTAAAGCAAGACATCTCTGATTTCTGGAGCTTTAAAACATATTGCTTTAACGCTTTCAAGGTGACTTTCCCAACGCTTATCTGATAAGGGTTTAAGCGTGAAAACTCCTACCATTATTTTGTACATATCCCACCTAGTCGTAGAATATGCAAAAAAAAAAGAGTATAAACGTTGAACTATTCCAAAAAAATTAAATTTCCTTTTTAGAAGATTTTGCAATATCACAAATAGCAAAAAAATTGGATTATGGTAACCACAAGGTGTATAAAGTGCTCGTGGATTGATATCAAGCAATCTTTTTTGTACTCCCTTGTTTTTCCCTTTAATGTTGGATCCATTGTCATAAATTTGTCCCCTTACATCATCAATATCCAAATTCATATCAACCAACGTATCACAAATTAGCTCAAAAAGTCATTTCCCTAATTTATCATTAACTTCCAGAAAAGTGAGGAAAATTTTTTCAACTTGAGTTGAATCCACTGATATATCCACACATCGAATAATAAGAGTCATTTTCTCTTTGTGGGTAATATATGGAGTACAATCGAGAATAACTGAGAAAAAAATTTTCCTCTTTAATTTTATTAATGATCATCTTCTTAACTTCAGCTCCCAAGATTCGTATCAACTCATTCTGAGTTTGGTGACTGAGATAATGATAATGAGTTTCTCCTTTTGAAATTCGCCTAATTTATTCTCTCATTACTAAATAAAATTCACCAATCATTTCAATATTGCCAAGAAAATTTCCATTATCATCTTCACCAATTTTCTCATTAGTTCATCAAAATGCAATATTATTTTTGGCCATATACTTTACCACTGAAAATAATCTCCATAAAAGCTCTCTCCAATGATTTTTCTCTTTCTCGATTTCTTCTTGGATACTTATCAATTGTCCTATTCTTTTGCAAGCGCATCTCTAGTTCCATCCACCAGCTCATGCACAAAAATATGATCATGAGTAGCTTCATATTGACTAAGTCTTACAATGATATTATTCCAATTCATAAATCCAATACTTGCTAGTTGAGTAGTATCTTTGTACTGAGTGAACAACTTGCAACAAAAACAATAGACTTTATCAAATATTTTTTGAATACACTAACCACCGTCTATGTTGTCTTTCTCCGTTCTTCATATGTCTTGTATAATGTCTATGAGAAAAATGTCTACCATTTAAATTTCTGGGAAATATATAATCTTCATATGGTGGTGCTAGAGGACCTTTTTCAACCAAATAATCTCTTAACTTTTGGTCAATTTTATCCCATTTTCCAGGATCCAAAATATTAGAAAATGATATAATTCTTTAAAGTGCTCATCATCAGCAGTTTGATTGACTGACAAACTGTTATCACTGTAATAATTAAGGAAAAGTTCAACCATGTAACTTGATGAGATTCGTATCATACATTAGTGTCTCCATTAGTACTTATCAAGGAAGACTCTTGAGAATTTTGGACACCGTAATCTCCTCTACATGAGTTTTGGTGTGTTGTTGAACCACAAGGGCTGATGGGATGATGTGGTTGGCCGAAGAGGCAAGCACGTTCTCGATAGGACCTAACTCGGGATGTTCTGCATGACATTCAACTAATTCAGCCACTTCGGCCGAGGGTAACCTCCCTCTCCTAACCACTATAAGCTTAAAGTCTTGACTTTTCCCTATTGACAATGTTTGTTGTTCGGTTCATTTGCTCTTGAAATCTTCTAATGCTCCTTCGTCTAACTCCTAATTATAATTTTTTCATTAAAGAAAGAATATCAAACTGTTAAGTATCTTAATGTTTAGTAATATTTAAAAAATATTATAACCAACAAAGATACAATTTACCTTTTCCTTTTGTGGATCCACGTTGGTGGTCAAGAAGGCATAATTCTTCTCTTTGCATTTGGATGGAGCCCGCCGTAACGTTACAGCGTTACTCCTCAATGTTTCCCTCACTAAAAACCGAATAATCGTAACTTTAACGTCAGGATGCTCCGCCATCCTCCCGCCAAGCTCTAAAGCCCACGATCATCAGGTCCACAAAAGAAAATCACACAAACTCTTTCAACCATGCTATAATCAAGGTTTAACAATTAGGTTTAAACTTTGATTTTGTGGGTTTGCTAGATGATCTCAAGAAATTCTTATTATTAGGTTAAGAGAAAAATTGCATGGGTATTTATAATAGAAACATATGTCTAAAATCCTAATTACATGATTAGAATTAATGGGCTTTAGGAAATAGGCCCAGCTCGACTTCAGGCTTCCAGGTCGTCGCCTACATGGGCCTTCATCTGAAATGGGCTTCATCTCGGGTGCTAAACCTGGTATCAACAGTTAGTTCCCCCCATGTCAACGGCTGTCTAGCAAGTCGTTGATCGAGCTCAAAAAGTAAAAGTCCATTTCGGTTGAAGTGCATTAAATGCTTCTATAGCCTTTTCCGAATTGTTTCATAGGGGAAAACCCAAGCGTCGTACTTATACCTAGGTTTCCACGTGCAATGATGCTTTTTCTCGGTAACCACTATCTTCCAGGGGTATAAATACCCCTCCGCGTCTTCATTCTTACACTTCACTTTTCCAGAAATTTCTCCACAGGTACAAACACTCTCCCTTATCTCTTCTTTCTCTCTCTACAATATTTCTAGCTCGGTAATTTATCCTTAATACCTTGGTAAATTTTCTGAATTTAAACTATGTCTTGCTCTCATCTGAACTCTAATGAGGCTTTCGCTTCTTGCGACAATCTGAGTGCCGACAAAATAGAAGTTACCCCTGAAGAAAGGGTTCCACACGGCAACTGGATCCAACATGACGATGAGCTCACATGTCTGCTCCATACCAGGTGTACAAAACAAACACTATGAGATCTGTCACAGGATTTCGCCTTCTTCAACGAGATTCTTTTCCTGATTCCCCAACCGCATCAAAGGCCTTGGGATTGTCCCCAAGGTTACGTTTGCCTGTGCGAGTATCTTTTCAGGAAATGCCATGTCTGGCTTCTTCTGCCAAATTTGCTGATTTCGTTCAGCGCGAGGCAAAAGATCGCCATCTCGCAACTATCTGCCGCCTCGATCAAACACATGGTGGCCCTCCTGGCACTTGGTCACGAATTCGGGGTGAGGATCGGCGTTAGGTTTCTGGAGAATATGTCGTCGATCAATCTAGTCACTCAAAAGAAGACGAAGTTGAACACATGCTTCGTTTACATCAACTTTAAGCCTAAATATAAGTTGTTGTACACCAAGTCCAACACGAAGATCTACGATTGGAAGGGGAAATGATTTTTCCTAAAGGTCGCTCCGGAATCTGTGGGTGATGTAGGAGGGATTCAAAAAAGAACATGGGCGGAAACCTTCGGTAGATACCACCTAGGAAAGCCGAGTTGTAAGTTGTTACACATCCGACGATCTAACCCAAAGTTTTTTTTCTTGATTGCAGAACTCCATCTTAACTCTGGTCCTTTTCTACCGAACTTCCTAGAAGAATTCAGAAGGATTCGTGCTGCTGGGATTGCCGACATCAAGGACTTTGATTCTGAACGAGTTCAACAAAGCATCTCGTTTATTAACTCAGGTAGGGTAACCGAGATATCGTCCGCCCTAATAGACCCAATTTAATCCTACTGGCGCCAAGCTATCACTTTACTTTCAGCCAGCTGGGAACTTAACATTTGTCCCATAAAAAAGAACAAACGAATGGGTCGCCCAAAGCCGCCAATTGACTATTCCGCCGAGCTGGAGAAATCTTCTGCTTTGAAGCGGAAACAGGTGATGGCTTTTGCTTCAACTGGCAGTGAAGATACCTGTCCTCCTTTGATAAACAAGAGGAGGAGTCGATCCAACTAGATTGTCTTCCTTCTAATATGGTGATTATTGATTCGGGGGAAAACTTGAATCTAGCTATCGTTCCTGCTGGGGAACAAAGAAAAAAAGAAGATGTTCCTGCTGAGGAACGTCAAGAGAAAGAAAACGCTCCTGCTGAGGGGCGTCAGGAAACCAATCGGGTTGCCTACGTACCCTGATATCGGGGATTAAGCCAGATCGTAGTTCATGGTACAGTAAACCCTAATAGTAAAACTTCTTAAGTTTGGTAGCGTTCCAAGAGTTTGGTGTTGGTGTTCCGTCTCTAGTTTTGAGCTCGTAGACGCTGATTTTTACTAGCTTGGATACCTCGTAAGGACCTTCCCACCAAGCTCTCAATTTGCCGACATTTTCCTCTGCTGTGTTTGCGTAAGTCATTCGTAAGACCAAGTCCCCCTCGTTAAATATTCTTTGTTTCACTCTCTTGTTGTAATATCGCATCATGGCATGTTGATAGGCGCTCAGTCGTACCAGTCCCCTATCCCTTACTTCTTCGACGTCATCTAATGAATAAAGTACCATTTCGTCGTTTATGGCCTCTGCCTCTTGTAACTTAATTCGGCATAGGCTGAACACTGCTGCTTCTGACGGTGCTAGCGCCTCGATTCCATGTGCCAAGGAGAAGGGGGTCTGGTTTGTAGATTGCCGAGGTATAGTTTGGTAGGACCATAAGACGCCGTCCAGTTCATCAATCCAAACTCCCTTTTCAGATTCCAATATTTTCTTGAGTCCATTCACGCTGGATTTGTTAATAGCTTCGGCATTGCCATTCCCTTGGTGGTACCTCGGCGTTGAGTGGCTCAATCGGATTCTCCACCTAAGAAAATAGTTAATACGAGGTTGGTGAGTGCAGGGTATCAATTTATCCAATAGTGCGTCTAGTTCGTCGTCCACATGTCACAAAAACTTTCGACTATATTTGCACATAAGTTGGTGCCGTTGTCAATTATGATTTCATACGAGACGTCGTGCCAACAAATTATATTCTTCCATATAAAATCTTGTACATGTTTGGCCTTGACGACTGAGTATGACTCCGCTTCCACCTACTTAGTAAAATAATATGTCATTACCAGCAGGTACTTGTGTTTGTTTGCTGCTACCAGGAAGAGACCTACGACGTCCATTCCCCACTTCATAAATGGGTAGAGGTTTGCCGAGGCGTTCAATGGTTTGGTAGGTGTGTGGTTCGTTGGTCCGTGTCGCTGGCATATTTCACATTTCCTAGCGTATTCCCGGCTATCTCGTAACATTGTTGGCTAGTAATGGCCGTGTGTCTTTATCCTCAATGACAGGTACCATCCGCTGGAATGGCTTCCTCCGGATCCTTTGTGTAACTCAGCGAGGACCTGCTGTATATCGTCTCTGTTGATGCAGCATAGCATGATTCCCTGGGCGGACCATTTGTACAGATGTCCGTCTATGGTGATGTATCTTGCAGCTTTAACTCAGAGACGTCATATTTTCCACTTGTCTTCTGGTTCCTTTCATGTGAGAATGTAATATGTTATCTCGGTGCGCCAGTCAGGTTCACAGGGCTAGTTTTGTTCATGATCGAAAGAGACGAGCTCGTTGATAGCGTTGGCCATTATGCTGGTGATGCTTGGAAAAGTTATATATTCCATCAGAATGGTTCGCCTGAAGGCGAGGTCGTTTGCAGATGCCATGTTGGCCAAGGAGTCGGCTAGCTGATTTTTCGTTTCTTGGAATCTTGGTGAGCTCGAAACTTTCAAATTCGCCAGCCTTTTTTTGGATCATCTGGTGATATTGGAGTATGCGATCGTTTTTTATGGCATATTCGCCGTTGAACTGGTTGGTGACGAGCTGAGAGTCGTATAAAGCGTGTATTCTTAGAGCGCTGAGGTTCTTGGCAAGTCGTAGTCCAATGAGGAGCGTTTCGTGTTATGCCTCGTTATTGGATGCTTCAAATTTGAAACGGAAAGTTTGTTCGAGGACTTCGCCAGTTGGTAGTTATAGTTGGACGCCTGATCCTTAACCTTGCTTCCTTTGGGAGCAGTCGACATAAAGTTTCCATGTTCTTGGTGAGGATGCTTCGTTATCCGTGCTGAGTGGTGTCTCAGCGATGAAGTCTGAGAGAACCTGCGATTTAGAACATGTTCGAGTTTGGTACTCGACTGCCTACTTAGTTAATCTGCCTGATTGATTCGGACTGTGGAGTATGATTCGTAGGGGTTGATTAATAGAGTATGACTATGGTGTGTGACTGGAAGTAGGGTCTCAATTTCCTAGATGCGATTATCATGGCGAGAGCAACTTTTTCGATAGCAGGATATCGTGTTTCGACGTTATTCAATAACTTGCTCACGTAGAAGATGGGTTTCTGCTCTCCTCGGTATTCTTTCACCAGGATGCCGCCAATGGCCACTTCGGAGACTGCGACGTATAAGTAAAGGATTTTGCCGTCTTTAGGCTTGGCGAGGACGGGAGGTGTCGTTAGGTACATCATCAGTTCGTCGAACGCATCTTCGCACCTTTGGTCCCACTTGAAGCTTTTATTCCCCTTGAGAATCTGATAAAAAGTTAAACTTTTGTCGGTTAATCTTGAAATGAACCTATCTAAAGCCGCGATTTGGCCTATAAGATTTTGCACTTCCTTTTTGGTTCTTGGTGCCGACAGGTTGAAGATAGCGTCGATCTGTTTGGGATTTGCTTTGATTCCTCTTTTGGTTAGAACGTACCCGAGGAATTCGCCTGCCATAACTTCGAAAGTACATTTGGCTGGGTTAAGTTTCATTCCGTAGAGGTTGAGGGTATCGAAGCATTTTTCTAGGTGTTGTACATGACTTTTAGCTTTGGCTGACTTGACCAGCATATCATCAGTATATACCTCTATGGATTTGCTGAGATCATTGGCGGTCATTTTGTTTACCAGAGGCTGATAGGTGGCTCTTGTGTTTTTGAGTTTGAAAGGTATCACTTTTTAGCATTACGTTCCTCTGTCCATGATGAAAGCCGTTTTCTCCCGATCTTTGGGATGCATCATAATTTAGTTGTATCCTGAAAAGGCATCCATAAAAGATAATAACTTGTTTTCATGTAGTGGCTTCTACGAGCTTGTCTATATACGGCAAGGGAAAACTGTCTTTTGGACACGCTTTGTTGAGTTCTGTGAAGTCTACGCATACGCGCCACTTGCCGTTATTTTCTTGTTGACGACCGGATTAGCCAGCCAATCTGGATACTTAATTTCGGCAATTGACCCTGCACTCATGAGTTTTTCCACTTCGTCGTTTACTGCTTGGGAGCGTTCTGTGCCTAACTTATGACGTTTCTGTTTTATCGGCTTGTAGGTTGGGTCTACGTTTCTCTCGTGACATGTGATGGTTGGATCGATTCCTTTCATATCTTCGATGGTCCCGGAAAATGTACTGGCGTTCTTCTTCAATAAGGAGATTAGTTCGGCTTTTATGTCTGCGACCAGTTCCTTCCCTATTTCAGTGGTGCGGTTTGTATGTTCAGTGTGGATACTGACTTGATCGACCTTGTCCAGCTCTGGCGCGGAGCTATAGACTAGATGGGAGTTGGTGGCTCCTTTGAATACCTGCAGAGTTCGCATACAATGTTATGTTAAGAAGCAGGTTCGAGCTACATGCTGATTCCCTCGTATCGTTCAGGTTCCCTTGCTTGTCGGGAATTTAACGCATTGGTGGTAGGTTGATACTGCTGCTTTCATGGAGTAGAACCACATTGTTCCAAGGATTACATTAAACACCGAACGTTGGTCCATTACGATAAACTTGACCATCTGAGTAGAATCCCCAGCTTGAACTGGTAACTTAATTTTCCCGGTGGAAGAGACGGTTTCTCCGCTAAACTTTGTTCATGTTTTGCTACCATCTTTGATGAGATCGGCGCTGACTCCCATGTTTTTGAGTTTATCTTTGAAGATGATGTCTACCGAGCTACCTGTGTCAATTAAGATCCTCGCCACCTCTGTATTTGTGATGACTAGTTCGATAACCAGAAAGTCGTTATGAGGCCGGCTGAGTCCTTTTAAATTGGCATCACCGAACTCGAGTGGTTGAGAGGTCAACACGATCTCGTTTTGTTCTTTCTAGGTGGTAATGGCTCGTCGTTCAGAGTTCCTAATTGATCTCACCAAGTCGTTACATGACACTAGACCCCCCCATGATTACGTTGATTTCTTTTCTTGGTAATGATCTTTCTGTAGCTCGATCATCAGGGCTACGATCTCGAGTTCGACTAGGAGGTGTCATATCGTTGATGGTATATGAGCTTGTTTCCCTGACTATGCTGACCTGTGGTGAGGCTCTTCCCCTCATTGCTGCGTTGTGCCACGAATTTCCACCTTGTCTTCTATCGTTGGACCTGGTCCTACGGGTATCGATTTCACCATCCTGAAACTTTTTGAGTAATATAGACTGCAGATGGCGACAGTCTGCATTTTTGTGTCCGTTGTGCTTGTGAAAATCGCAGTACGCTTCTAGGTCGTTGTCAACGGGTGGAGGCTGATCTGTACTCTTTCCTTTCTCGACAATCACATAGGTTGCGCGACCTCTCCTGACCTTCGTATAATGCTTCCTGGGCTCTCGCGGGACCTCGTCCTTTTCTCGGCTCAGCTTTGTTGCATGATACTTTTTAGACATTGTTGCATGCTCGTCTTCTATTTCGACGAACTTATTACCTCTGTGAAGCGCGTCTTCCAGTGTCTGCGGCAGGTTAATGAGCAGCTCATCCTTGAACCTTGAATTATACCAGAGGGCATTCCGTAGAGCGGCGGTTGTACCTTCGTCGTTTATCACTATTCGAGCGACGACCCCTTTGAACTTCTCGATGAAATCTCGCAATGTTTCCTTCTCCTGCTGGGATAGTGTCTAGAGGTTGGTTGTTAAGGCTTTCTTTGTGATAAACATCCAATAGTGCTTGATAAACATTGTTGACAATTGTTGGAAGCTGTCAATGGTTCCTGGTTCCAAACGGGAGAACCAATCCAGCGCCGAACCTGATAGGTTTTCAATAAATATTTGGCATAAACCAGCATCTCGCTCTTTGGGAGTTAATTGCGCTTACCTCATGACGATCGTAAAGACCGTTAGGTATTGGATCAGGTCACTTTTGTCGTCGTATCCTGTGAATTTGATCCTGGCAGAATCCCGTACTGGGACATCGGTAATTCTTCTGGAGAACGGTATCCTCTATGTTTCTTCGATGGCCTTGAGGATGTCGGGGGCCAAGCTAGTAGCTTGTTGTACATGCGAACTCATTAATCTTAACTGGTCGCGAATATGTTATAGTTTGGCGATTTCGGTGGTGACTCTGAATCTTAGCGCATTAACAGGGCCAGGTCAGCTTCGGTACCCTGTTTCAGTTTCGGGTGTTTATTGAAACGCTCCGAACAAGGACATATTGACAGTACGCGTATCCTTTTCCTCTGTTGAGGCGGTCATAACTTCGAGTTGCGTCATAAAGTTTTGTGATTCGGCTATGAGTTTAGCTGTTTCTGCATTTTGTTCGTTTAGTTGGTTCCACATGTCATGCATAGTGATTTCAGGGATTTCATCTATGTGATCTAACCTCTGGTTATCGAGTTGGTTACTCTGATCTTTCATGTTTCCTGCATCGACGGTAATGTCGGCAGATCCGTCTTGTGCTTTCTCGGATTTTCCAACCGTGGTCATTGCTTTGGTTCTTTTTTCTTGCGAAAGAGAAGATGTGTGATCTTCTAACTAATTTCCCCACAGTCGGCGCCAATTGTTGAATCAAGGTTTAACAATTAGGTTTAAACTTTGAACTTGTGGGTTTGCTAGATAATCTAAAAAAAAATTCTTATTATTAGGTTAAAAGAACAATTACATGAGTATTTATAATAGAAACATATGTCTAAAACTCTAATTACATGATTACAATTAATGACTTTAGGAAATAGGCCTAACTCGACTTCAGGCTTTCAGCTCGTCGCTTACATAGACCTTCAGCCAAAATAGGCTTCATCTCTGGTGCTAAACCCGATACCAACAAACCACATTCGATCCATTAGTGCTCGAACCTTGGGACTTAATAGAACCAAGACCACGGTCCACAAGAACCGCAACGGAACACGGTGCGTTCTTCAAAACCTTCTGGTTAACTAATCTCCTACCATGACCAACGTTTTCCGGTACGTTTACATCTCCACCATCTTGGTGGTGGTGGCCATGACCATGATCACTACGGTCAATGTTCCATCGTTTGTGGAAAGGTAAAATAACCATTGTGACCCTCTTGGTTTCTGCCATGTGGCAAATGTCTTCGTGCATTGTGGGTAATGGAGAGACTGCAGTAATGGGCCGGACTGCAACTCGGCCCAATTGGCGATAGGCTTGGAAGCCTCCAATGACGCTGCTGTTGTACTCGCCGTGACGGTAACGGTGGACGAAAGGAA
>OVBE01012992.1:0-10185 GCA_900406425.1 Iberis pinnata
GCTTTTACCTTGCATGCTATCTTTCCTTAGAGTTTATTTTTATAAATTTCGTTTTTCCATATCTTGTTCATTTTATGCATGTCTATTTGTTTAGGAGTTGTTAGAAAACCCCAATTTTAATACTAGACTTGAATTAGTAGCATTCATTGCATCTAGAGTGGTTAATAGCATCACTCATTTGGATTGACACCTATTATCACTACAACGACATGATAGTGTAATAGGAATTGAAACCCGGAAAAATACCTACTATCAATCTCACAGTTGTATTTTACTCGTACAAGTAAACCTGAAACCAAAGGAAGGTGTTCCACGCAAATACCTTAGAAATTGCTTCAATTCCGCTCCATGTGATTCATTAGAATTGCGCATGTATCTACTCAATACCCCTACACTATAAGACAAGTCTAGACGAGTAAGGAGTAAATATCTAAAGCACCCAATGCTTCTTCTATATTTCTTCTGATTGTTTTTCTTCTTTTCTTCAGATTTTGACAATTTCAAGTTTATCTCCATCGGCATATGAATTGATTTGCAACCTTCCATATGTGTTTCTTCTAGTATCTTCTGAGCATATCTCTCTTGCTTTAACATGATTCCTCCTTTGTATTGATGTACCTTGATTCCAAGATATTATGTTAGTTTTCCTAGATCACTCATATCGAACTTGGTTGCCATCTCTCTTTTAAACTCAAGGATCAACTCCAACGATGAACATGTTACAAGAAAATCATCGACATACACGACTACAATGAGGAAATGCCTTTTATGTTCTTTTTGATATAGTGATGGTTCTTTTGAGCATCTACGAAACTTCAATTCTTTAAGGACTTTGTTTAGCTTATCATTTCATGCTCGAGGTGTTTGCTTCAAGCCATATAGTGCTTTACTTAATTTGTAAACTTTGTCTTCACTTCCTAAGGTTACAAATCCTTCTGGTTGAGTGACATAAACCTCTTCTTTCAATTCACCATGAAGAAACACAGCTTTTACATCAAGATGATGTATTTCCCAACCACATGAAGACGCCAAAGAAATAATCAAATGGATAGTTTCGATTAGTCCAACCGGAGCAAATACCTTGTCATAATCAATGTCATGTTTTTGAACATACCCCCTTTGCCACTAATCTCTCTTTGTACTTGTTGATGCTTCCGTCGGGATTATATTTTATTTTGAATACCCATTTGAGTCTGATGGGTTTAACTCCAACAGGAAGATCAACTAAGCTTCATGTTCTATTCCTCTCGACTGAAGAGATTTCATCTTGATTGAAGAGATTTCATCTCGATTGAAGAGATTTCATCTTCACGCGCTTCTTTCTAGAATTTAAGCTCTCTTGCTTCAAAAAAATCCCATGAGTCATCATCCATTGTTAACAAAATATGTTCACATTCATATTTTGCCCAATAAAGATTATAATCATTCAAATATGATGGTTTCATGCTCTATCTTATTGATCTTCGTAGTTGTTGCAATAATTCATCATGATTATCACTATCTTCATCTTTATCGCTGACAATCTCCTCGTCTTCTCTCTCTGGTTCCACGTTTAACAAATCTTTCCTCATTGCTTGAGGTGAATGATTACCATTCTCTGTTTGAGAATTCTGTTCAATTCCCATTATACTTTCATCACCATACTCTTTCATCTCAACATGAAACGTCCAAAATTCACAGCATGATTCTCTTTCAGCCTTGTTCCAGCTCCACTCTTTCTCTTCATTAAAATTACGTCTCGACTAACCATAATCTTGTTGATTTTAGGATCAAACAAGCGATAAGCTTTCGAGCTATGTTCTGTTTCTAAATGCATAAGATTTATCGATCTATCGTCTAGTTTCTTTCTCGACCTATCATCAAGTTTCCACGAAAAAGATGCAGAGAAAGATAACATGGAAAATGCCATGTTATCTCAATATATACCATAATCTCTAATTCTGCAAGTTGGAGACCTTGACACATCTAAAACTGTTTGGGAAGCGATAAAAGCAAGACATGTTTCGTGCCAGCATCTGTTCCCAAATACACAAGAGTTCTCGATCTATAATCAAGTTTCTTTCTCCCAAAGGTTTTTGTTCTAGCATATCCGCGACAACCAAATATTCTAAGGTGATCAGTTTTAGTTTCCTTTCTTTGAGTATCTCATATGGTGAGCTATCAGTCAAAGATCTAGTCGCGACCCTGTTAAATAAGTAGGTGGACTGCCTCACAGCCTTTCCCCATAGATGATTAGGAACGCTCATGTGCTTCAAGATGCTCCTGGTCATTTCCAAGAGTGTTATATTGCATCTCTCAATGAGTCTGTTCTGCTGGGGAGAGTATGAAGCCATCAAATACCTCTTAATGCAATACTTTTCACATATTTCTTGAAATTCTAGAGAAGTAAACTCACCATTTCTATATGTTCATAATATTTTGATCATACATCTTGTTTCTGGATATTAAAAGAGATTATGAAAGGCCTAAATTTCCAAAATTTTTATTAAAAAACATTCTGAAAGCGTTTTATTATTATAAGAAACATTTATTTTTGGCTGCCACATTATATATGAAGACAACTGTTATTACATAGAGCTGACAAAGTCAACAATTTCAAACACATCTTGGAGAAGTGAGTTAGAATTGACAACCCTACAGTTTTGCCTAATCTGGCCCTGAGTTACTGTGATAGGCGTAATATTTCCCATCCTATTCATAGCCTCCACAAATGCATTGAAGAACTTTTGCGTGCCATCGGCGTATGCTCTCACCAAAGGGACGGTGTCAGTGCCATTAGGACTCGAAAACAGCTCTTGATCGCTTTGGATAAGTCCTTTGTGCTCTTTGAGATTCACATAATATTTGTTGTCAAAAACTGTCGGTGTACGTAGATCGAAATCAACCAAGACGCTCTGGTTACCATTAAGAGGGCAAAGTCCACGAAGTGTTTGAAGGTAAGTAGTGTTGAGTGTAGGATCAGGTAAACCAGTGTTGCTAAAGTTGTAAAGTCTGTCCATAATAAACTGGCATTGGTTTTTACCAAACGTGTGGCCACCTAACCATGACAAATTTAATTAATCAAGCTTGAGCTCATGATCAGCGCATCTTAATTAAACATATATATACTTACCGGAGAGAGCAACGAGATCAGAAGGACGGTCAAGGCCAACATTACTAAAACTGGCTTTAAGTTGTGGAAGTGTGAAGAATGGAGCTGGAAGATTTGCATTTGAAAGATTAAAAAATGCTTGTAAGCTATCTCTTCTTCCCAATGGTGCCCTCCAAGAAGGACCTCCCGCCTATATTTATATATTTCAATTTGTTAGTTGTTTACAATAATATTTAGACACTTACAAAATATATTTTTTTTATAAAAAAATTAGTAATGCAATTTTTTAAGTTTTAATATAGAAATTCCATGAAATACCATAAAATTAACTTTAGATTCCAAAAAATTTCACACACTCTCAATTATTTTGAAAAAGTATCATACAATTATTTTCTTTCAAAAATACTATAAACCTAAAAAATGAATTTTAAGGGTTTAATATTTAAATTTTGGTTTTGAGTTCACTAATTAAATTTTAGAGTTTAGTTTTGAAAGGGGTTTAAAGTTTTTCTGTTTTTCGGAAGGGGGGGGTTAGGGTTTAAATTTAAAATTTAAAGCAAATATGATATTTCTGAAACAAATTAAAAGTGTGGTATTTTTCAAAAATACATATTTTATCGTGGTATTCTTGAAATTTTAATATCAGTTTACTTTTATATTGAGATATGAATATTCTTAAATATTATCTATTATTTTAGAAAGACCACACGTTTTGAATATTCTCAACTACTATTCTATACAAGTTGCAATATTCAGGCGTTTTTACACAATACTTCCTCCGTTTTTTTTAAGATTGTCTCTTAAGATTTTTCACACAAATTAAAAATTTATGTTTTCCATAAAAAAAATATTAAGTATTTTAAATCAACCAATAGAAAAAAGTACTGCAATTATTCAATTGGTAAAAAAAAAAACCAAACTCATTAAATTTTTGCGCTGAAAATCTAAAACGATATTATTTTTGAAACAAAAAATAATAGGTAAAACGACAATATTTAAAAAACCGAGAAAGTATTTTGTTGTCGTGAAGAAAAATATATATACCAAATTGACGGATTGTTGAGCTGCGACTGTAAGAATATCCGCACATGAAACAATATTGGGGCATGCACTCTCTACTGCTGTTTTCATTCGATCAATCACTGGAAATCCCCTCACTGAGTTGAGGTTTGGCGCTGCGTCTTTCTCTGTTCGAAACGATGTTGTGTTGTCTAACAAGATCGATGCATCACATCCCTTTCATCAACCAATTATTTCTTCACAAATTAGTTAAATCATTTTTTGTAATACATACATAGATGGTTCGCATAAGTTACTCTACACTCTCTATTTACAACATATACAGATTCTCATAGTTATATATTAACCTAGAGCAAGTACGAGGTTGCAATCAATTTTATATTTTTAATATTTTATCAATCTATTTTTAATAAAAGTATACAAAACAACTTATTTTTATATTAAATTATAGCATTTAAAATCTTGGGACCAGTTCTGTCTATATGAATATTTGTCCTTTTTTTAGGTTGAGGGTGTAATTTGAGGTTTATACAAGTAGAACTTACTCGAGGATTAAAAATATCCTGAATATAATAAAAAAAGTTTCATAATTGTTTATTTGATATAGACTACGAACGGCTCCATGCTCTTCCTAAATAATGTTATACTAATGATTGCTGAGTTGACGAGTTGTATTTAGTATATGTTATGGAATCATCTGTGAATATAAAATAGTAAACAATAAGTCATATATGTTGACGACAAGAGCTAAGATTTTCAACAGAACAAACCAAATCTCAGTAGCTGAAATATTATTTTTTTATTAAGTAATCAAAAACAAAAGAAAAGTATCATACGCTAAAATCAAAATCATAAAAATTCACAAACCATGCATGTGCTATTTTGTCTTATCCAACAAATCATGCATTTGACAAAGACATTTTTGTTTTGTAATTTTATTGTCGCCATAACACGTAGAATTGTTTCGCAAAACATACTATAAAGTATATATATATATATCTCTCCATGATATAAGTGTATACATAAAGTATTAAGTGAGGGTATATAATTTTTTTTTTTTTTGTGAGGGTATATAATATAACACTATAAATGTGAAAAGTAAGTATATATCTTACATTAACGAAGCAGTCGTGGAAGTGAAGTCGAAGGATGCTCGCGGCGATACGAGGATCCGATCTGAGCTCGGTAACGATGATGTCCCGAATGATGTTGGTCAAGTTTTGGCAAGTGTTGTCGTAGAAAGTAGGAGTAAGCTGAGCGTTGGAGAAAGATGAATGAAGTATAAGACATCCCAATGTTATTAGGGTTAATGTCAAAGTTGACAAGGAGGAGGAATGCATTTTCTTTTTTCTATTAAGAGATATTTTTATCAGTGGAGAAAGATGAGAGAACAACATATCTCAAAGAATCCTTTTATAGGAAAAACTGGGTCTAACTTGTAGGCTTCTCTTTCTTGTGAACGATTTCAACCATTTTCTTAGTCAACAACTCTGTATATTATATATAATTGGTCAACAACTCTGTATAATTTATTTCCTATTATTATATTTTTAAAATAAAAAATTCTTTTTAAATATTAAATAGTTTTCTCAATATTTATTAGTATTTAACATTTACTTTTGAAGATATTTGGGGTTTAAATATACTAATTAACTTTTTGTCAAAATTACAAGTCAAAATTAAAGTTTCACTACAAGAAAACATGTCAAAATCTGACCAGAGAAACCGACAGATTTAAATCCATCGATAAAAGTGACGGAAAAAGAGACTGTCGATTAATTTATCAACGGCAAGAATCCGTCGATAAAAACCGACGGAAAATCGACGAAATTTTATCGACGGACTTATTCCGTCGATTTTTCGTCGGTTTTTGGGACAAAATTTGCCCGTTTGGATGTGACCGTTTTTAAGATTTGGGGTTTGGGGTTTGATTTTTTTTTAAAGAAAACCGACGGAAAACCGACGGATATGCCCAATCCGTCGATAATCCGTTGGTTTTCTTAATAAATAAAAAAAATCAAACCCCAAAAACACATGTTTTAATTTTCCAAACTCCAAACATATATTTTGATGATATGATATTACATATGTTTGTGGTTTTAGATCAAATTTATCAAAACTTAATGTTTGGGGTTTGATTTTTCTTTTTTAAGAAAAACGACGGATATGCCCAAAAAAACATTATAACATTTTTCAATTATATCTTATTACGATGCATTATAACAGTTAATATGTTATCATTACGGCAATGTCTACAACGAAAATTCTAAACCAAATCCTATACGAATCCTTAAACCGTTGATTTTGTTGAAAACCAACGGATTATCGACGGAAAATCGACGAATATTTTTAAAAAATGTTAAAAATCTGTCGATTTTCGTCGAAAATTTTACCGCGTTTTATTTTCCCCAAATTTTTTGAATCCGCGAAATTTGATTTCTTTCAAAACCGACAGACAGTCGTCGATAATCCGTCGATTTTTTTAAAAACCGACGGACAGTCGTCAAAATCCGTCAATTTTTTAAAAAACCGACGGATTATCGACGACCCTGTCCGTCGGTTTTCTTGTTTATTAAAAAAACCAGAAGCTCTTTTTCTCCCCCATTTTCACGCGAACAAGGCGATTTTGGAGGAGAGAAGAGCTTCATAAATCTGATTTTGAGCCAAAAATGGGTGAAAGAAATTCAGTGTAAGTTTCCCTAACTCCTTTTAAGCCTTTTGTGTTGATTTGGTAGCATTTGAACGGTTAGTTTATGATTTTTAGGAATTTTTGAGTTTTTAGAAACTTGAGAGATTTTGGTAAAAAATGATGTTTTTGATCAATTTAGGATTCTTTAGAGGATGTATAATTGTTTGATTGAGTTTGATTTGTATTGTGGATTGAGAAATTTGATGAATTTATGAATGTTAGGTTTTTAGAAAGTTTAGGAATTTTGTGAAAATTTGATTTTGTTGATAAATTTGGAATGTTAGGTTTTCATAAAGTTAATTTTGATGGAATTTAACAAATTTTGTGTTTTTAGAAAGTTTTTAAGAATTTAAGGGTTTTTTTAAATTGTGTGTTTTGTGTTTTAAGGGTTTTTTAGAAATTTCTTTAAGGGGGAAGCGACGAGATCCCCTTGATACGGTATATGTTGTAGTTTCTCATGTAAATAATATTTTAATTTAATTATATATTATTGCATGTTATTGATACTAATAATTGTTTTCTTATTTCAGACTATGAAGAAGTCCCAGGATCGGGATCCCGAGGTTCAACGGCTCATTATGAGAAGTTGAGGAAGAAGAACGAAGAGATGGAGAGAATGAAGATAGAAACGGAAGCACAAGCGAAGCAGATAGAGGAGATGAAGGCTTTGCAAGCAGAGCACGAATTTCAAATGGAGCGTGAGATGGAGGCGATGCGGGCGAAACAAGATAGGATGGATGAGTTTATGAGACGTTTTTAGGGGTAGATTACTATTGTTATCGTTTTGTATAATTATAATTTCTGGATTTTTAGAATATTTTGAATTTTTATGAATATTTAATTTTAATTTTAATATTTTATTTTATAAATATTCTTGAATTTATTTTAGTTTTAATGTTTTTAATTTTTCTTTAAAAAAAAAAAATTAAAATATACGTCGATAATTCGTCAATTTTTTTTAAAGGATCCTTCGATAATCCGTCAATAATTCATCAATTTTTTTAAAAGAATCCGTCGATATCCCTTCTATCGATGGAAAACCGACGGATATGCCCGTCGGTTTTCGCGTGTTTTCTTGTAGTGTTTAGAGTTTAAACTGGAAGTTTGAAAGTTATTTTAAATTTTTGATATGTATAAAACAAAAATATTTTGTGGTTTTTTGGACTAATTAGTATTGTGTAGTCTTTTTGAAGTTTAAACTTAAAAATCTAATATTTTGAGAATCTTCTTTGGATACATGTTTGTGTATCTCGTAATATGTATTCTCTGGCAAGATATTTCTCAAAAACTTGGCTATTACGTTAACTACATCCTCAGGAAAGTTATAATATGTTTTTATATCCATCAATCTACTAGTCGAAGATAAAGGCGAATGACCATCTCTACATTGACTATATAATGGCTCATTCGTTGCGTCTGACATATCAAAAAACCGTTGTGCTTCTAAATTTGGTTCTTCATGCGAAACCTGAGCCGTCTTAATATTTTCTCTATAAACGTCGTTAACCATTTGAACCGTAGGTGCACCAAAATCTAATTTCGTTGTAGTTTCCTCTATCCTTTCGGCCAATGGTTCGCTACCGCTAGTACTAACAATAAGATCATGTCGTTCGCAACCGTTACTACTAGCAACAATATTATGTCATTCGCCATCTAAGTACCAAATTTTATAACTCGGCATAAAACCATTCATATACAAGTGATTCCAAACCATATCTATCTTGATATTATGAGAATTTCGACATACATAGCATGGACATATTAACTTACGATTGCGTTGTGCCCCAGGTTGTCAACATGCTAATTCCATGAATTCTATAACACCATGCCAATATTCGTCGTTCAAAAAGTTTGTATATGGATTTATTCTCTCACCATCTATCCATGATCGAAAATAAGGAGGAGTAGACATATTTTTGTAAAATTTATGTGTTAAATGTGTGAAGAATGAGAGTGGAGTGGTCTAGTTTTATAAATGTTTTTGTGACGGAATACTAATGGATATATTCGTCAAGAAATACGAATATAACTTTTAGCAACGGTTATAAACGGCTATTTTGTATCGGGAAAATTTCCTGACGGATATATCCGTCAGGTTGTATCCGTCAGTATTTCCGTCAGAAATTTACTGATGAATAAGAATCCGTTAAGAATTCCTTACATATGAAAACCGGTTAGAACGCCCGGTCACTTTTGCCAACGTTTTCTTGTAGTAACACTATCTAATTTTTCATTAAAATATATATATATATATAGCGTCGCTACAAAATGAAAACCAAATTTGATGTATTACTATAGAAAAGAAAAAAAAAATCACACTAAAATTGTGTAAAATATGCAGTTGCATTGGAGATGAAAAAAACACTATTATAGTATTATGAAAAAAACACTATTATAGTATTATGCAATCTCAGTGGAGTGGAGTTCCTCTAAGTTACAAAATGAACACTATCGCCTTTTTTCATCTTAAATCATATCTTGATTTGTTCTATATATTTTATATTGAACCCCATTAAATCTCTCAACAATATCTCGTACAAAGCTTAAGTTTTGTTTTTAATAATAATATTTTGTAAAGCTATTTTTGTTCTTATGGATTCACTACAAGAAAACATGGCAAAATCTGACTGAAGAAACTGACGGATTTAAATATGTCGATAAAACCAACAAAAAATCGACGGAAATAGGGTCCATCGATTCAATTATCGACGAAACATATCCGTCGATAAAAACCGACACAAAATCGACGGCAATTTTATCGACGGGCTAAATCCGTCGGTTTTTTGGACGAAATTGGACCGTTCGAATGTGGCCGTTTTTAGCAGTTGTCAAGCGGCTATATTCGCAGGTATCGACGGAAAATCCGTCGGATTTCCATCGATATTTGTTTCTATAAATTAAGCACCCCTCCCATTCCCAAATTCACAACTTCACAAACAAACTTATAAAATGTCCACTCCACCTTATTTTCGATCATGGATGGATGGTGAACGGATGAATCCCGAAATAAATCTTTTGAACGAGGAATATGCAAATAGTGTTATAGAGTTCATGGAATTAGCATGTCGATGACCTCGGGAACCAAACAGTCGTAAGTTAAAATGTTCATGTTCTTTATGTCGGAATTCTCACAATATTAGGATAGATATAGTATGGCAACACTTATATATGAATGGTTTTATGCCGGGTTATAAGATTTGGTATTTACATGGAGAACGACCATAAATTGTTGCTAATAGTAGCAGTAGCGTGCAATTAGCCGATAGGATAGCGGAACCTAGAATGGAATTAGATTTTGGGGCACATACGGTTCAAATGGTTAATGATGTTTATAGGGAGAATATAGAGTCGGCGCAAGTTTCTAGTGAAGCACCTAATGTAGAAG
>OVBE01012993.1:0-13011 GCA_900406425.1 Iberis pinnata
AGGACGCGGTTGAACCATATCCTCCATAGCTTTCTCAACTTGCTCCTCAAGCGTGTCAGCTGCGTTAAAGAAGTTCATCAAATCGGCCATTGAATCCAACATGTCTACACTCTCGCATCCTTGAGGCAAACCTGCTTCTTGAAAAGGAAACTTAACTTCAACGACGTTGATGGTTGAAGAGGTAGAGGAAGAAGAGAGCGAGGACTTGATCTTGGCTACGTTTTGAGTAGTTGTAATGATGGAGACGGTCACATCTTGACGCTGAGACAAGAGTTTGGAGATATCGACCAATGGGATCATATGGCCTTGAGCCATAAAGGGNTTGGAGATATCGACCAATGGGATCATATGGCCTTGAGCCATAAAGGGTATTACGACGAAGTGAAGATGAGAACACATTATCAATATGTTAGATCTCACAATAATTCTATAATATAAAAGTAAGTGTTTAAGGTCTCTCAATATGTCCACATATGAATTTTAAACTTGCTCTCCTGAGCTGCCACATCAGCTCAAAAACTAATTGATATTTTTTTGTCACATGCCACGTCACGTTAGTAGTCGGACAAAGAAAAAAACCAAATGAAACAGTGAAGAAAAACAGAGCACTACAATGTCTCTTGCTATTCTCCTTCATAATCATTTATAATTGCAGTTAAACTTCACAACATCAAAGAGTCTTTTCATCTACTCTCCAATTACCATGCTCTCTCCTTTTCCCAACCTTCTTCGGTCTTCAGCGCTATGAATAATCAGGTTTGATTGAGAAACATATATTCTTCAAAAGTTTTTCACTTTATTATGATTCATGCGTTGGTTTTGATCAATTTTGGAAGTTTTATGTTTCGTTAAGTGTTTTTGATTTTCTCTATGTCCCGATCTTTCTAATTTATCCTAAAGTTGTCGACTTTATAATCATTCATGTGTTGTTATGATATGGGTTTGATCAAGTTTCATAACTCTGTTTCGGTTTCTTTCTAATTTCTACAAAAATTGATGACTTTTTAGTGAGTCATGTGTTGTTATGAAATGGGTTTTGATCAGTTTTCATCTTTCGATAACTGCTTTTGATCTTTCTAATTTTATTCTAAATTTGTTAACTTTATAGTGATTCTCTAAGAATATACTTTTGGATTTATTTTGATTTATGTGATATGTCATTTGATCATATTACAACCTTTGATTCGAAAGAAAAGTAGTATTTTGCTTCTTTATTTCTTAAACCATGTATTCATCGTTGATCTTAATCACTTAACGTTCAAGTAACTGAAAAATCACAACTTTACTTTCGATTTCAGGATCTGGAACAGCCGGAATTGTATTACCTGAGAAAGAAAAAAGGTTATCACAATCAAGAAAGTCGATTCGATTGCTCTACCTTTCGGTGTAGTCACATGGTGGTTCAACAACGAAGAAACAAAACTCACTTGTAATCCTCTCTCTTGTGGGCTTTTTTTAATATGCATTCCTCTTCTTATTTGATTGGTATTTCCTTAGGTGTTTTTTCTTGAGAAACAGATAAGCCACTACCCACATACATTGCACACTTATCCTATATTTCTTATGCTTGTATAGACTGTATACCTACTAAAACTTTCTATATGTGACTTGATCAAAGTGGTGTGACTGGTTAGCACACATGTATGCTTCTAAAACCATTATCCAATGAGGAATTTGAAGTTAGCCAGTCAAATGAATCGGGATTCTTTGCTACATTCTTTAAGGTTTGTTGATTCTTAAACAATAGCCAACTGTTCTCATGTTCAGATTTCAGGATAAGGTTCTCCAAGCTGTTGAGAGATAAATTCAAAAAATGGATTACAAACATGCAATGAGGTTAGCACTGACCATTTTCTATTCCCATGCAATTTTTGACCTTTTGCGGATCTAATTATATATCTCATATCACTCTTTTGTGTGGTGACTTACACCCTCAACTTCTTAAAAGTTCATTTTCTCATACTTTTGTTGTTGTTGCGAGAATGACTTAGTTTTTTGTTTATATGGTTTGACTTTTGGAGGTGTTTGAAAGGTTTATGACCTCTGCAAAATTTTACCATGTCATTATTTCCAAGAAAAGCTCCCAGTCTTAGCTTTCATATATTCAAGCATATGTACAGTTATGGTTAGGCTTAGAGGAGTTGGATATCTCTAGCATTGAGGTATAATATTTTTACTCTTATGATAATATGGATGTGGCGCTTTATGTTTCATCTGACATATCAAGATAATATTTTAGAAACATTTGATGTTCTATTAAATTGCATATACAAAGAAAAATGCAGAAAGGGGGGGAAAACACACTAAATTCTATTGAAAGTTGCAAAGAAGTTGTACAAATATTTGAATGGACTTGCAACAAAGGAGATTGTCAGATTGAATCCACCTTACTTCGGTTGGAAGAAGTAAGTTCAGATCGAACGAATCTCTCATCTTTGACATAAACAAATATACATATACGAATCTGATTGATATGATTTATGGTGGTTGTTGGTCGCAGATAGTACTTCAACTTAACAACATATCAGTAGATGAAAATCTTAGGGACGTGGCCAAAAAAGCCGCGGTAATCACTTGTGCTTCCTTATGTGTATATTGTGTCTCGCTACCTGTGTCATGTCGAAAAATCATTTACACTCAATGTTTGGGTTTAAAGAAAACATAAGGGCTGAAATAGAATGATTGGATCCTGAGCTGTTTGAACAATTGCTATTGGTGAAGAAGAAGCAGAGGCTTTACAAAAGTACTCTAGGGTCTCTTCAAGTGGTATTATCAGTATTGAGTCCACCAAATCTGTTAGCAAGAAGGTAACGTCAATTAAATATGATAAATCATCCGAAGAGAGAGGTAACGACATCCCACAAAAAGAGGAATGAAATGAAAGGTTATATCATGGTCGAACTTTAAGAATGTGATATGGTAAAGTGGATAATTGTAATAAACAAGAGACGTGCAAGGTATAAGAAAAAGGAGTAAGAGATAATTGAGAAAATAATTTCATATATAATAATAATCATGTCTCAAACTCGAGAACACGCTTCTAACAGAAGAAAGACAAAATGCTAATCGCAAAAGTTACGAAATAATGTATGCGAGTGTAATGGTTACTTGAAGGATAATTAACGTCTTTTGCTCTTTACTATAAACTAGCTAATTGTTTCTTTTAGAACTGTATAAGATGTTTTTCTAAGAAAATTATAAGAAACAAATTTTTTTTGCACAAATTTATAAATTAAAATGTGTTTAAATTAGTTATGTATGTTTTACATGAGATATTAATTATATTTTTAAAAAGTATCAACCAAAATAAATAACTTAATGTGATGAACTACCCGTGCGTAGCACGGGATAACCCCTAGTATTTTGAAAAGAAAGGAAAAACAAAACAAAACAAAACAAAAAAAAAATGAAAATAAGGTCACTCTTTACAACGATATAAATATATAGAGAGAGAGAGAGAAGAGTGTTTAAATCACAATTTGTTTTTTTTTTTTAATCCGTCTGTAGAGCCGACGTAGTAGTTAAATTTTACTTTTCCAACAAAACTTTGACTTGAGGTTTGATTGTAGTTGGTATGTGATAATGATTTAGACCAAGAGTAGAGTTTTGCGCAAATAAGCATTGCATCAGATGGGTCAAAAGAAACAAAAAGTTTAATACGCGGTTTCGGGTCAAACAAAGTATGCTGATCTAAGATTTGGCCGATGCTTTTCAAAGTTGTGTACAAGATGTTGTCATGGGTATTTTGTTGGCAAAATGTCGCACTCCATTTTTTGGGTTGTGATTTATCACATAATTTTATTATATTGATAGGAGTGGTGCTTTAGTGCCGAAAGACTCGGTTGAGTTTGGGGTATCCGTCGCTGATTATAAATTTGATTTTTAAGCCATCCCCACACATAATATTGGAACTGTACTTTTGATGAGTCCAAGGCAAAAGGCCAAACCAGTCGAAAGTAGTAGTCCAAAGGTGAAGGTTGGCTCAACTTTCTCGGTGTATTGTCGAGCGCCATACGAAAATAAATCTGTGACAAAAAGCTCAATTATACCTTTAAATAGAAATTGTAAAGCTTTTATCGTTTGAAGATGGCTACTCAAATATAGGAAAATTTTGAGATAAGACAGCGAACCAAAGATTGGCTTCATTACTTACAAGGACCTCGAATCATTAGGTTTTCGCTACAAATGCTGACTTTTGGTTAACTTCAGAACCAACCCAAATACTAATGACTAATGAGTATTAGTCATGCCGCTTCCAATATTTAATTTACAGGCATGTGTCTCCAGATAGTGATCTCCAAATTATCACATTACCCGGTCTGCTGGTCATCCCATAAGCCTCTTCTTGCCTACATCTAAAACACAAACAGAAGAAACAAAGTTCAGAAATAACCACAAATACAGTTACCTAATCGAGTTCAATTCTCACCAATGGAAATCATTTGTTTCTCAAGGTCCTGGACTGCATCCGTTATCCCATGAGCAGCATATGTTTTGATCATAGTGGCAAAAGTGATTTTATCAGGCTTACATTTTCTCTCTTCCATTTGAATATATAATTCCTTCATTGTAGCCAAATCACCAGCCTGACCATAGGCATTGATTATGCAATTGAAGAAAGGTGTATCCAGCACCACATCTGAATTCACAACTTGTCTTAAGATCGAATCTATCTTAGTGACAAGACCAGCTTTGCTATATGCATTAACAAGCGAACAATAAGTGATAGAGTTAGGTTTCACTCCTTGATACTTCATTTTCCTGAAAATCTCATCCATTTTCTCTATTCTTCCTGCTTTTCCAAATACCTCAATCACTATATTGTAAGTAACAGTCGTTGGGTAGAAGAATCTTTTCTCCATGAAATTAATAACTGAGCTCATCTTCCTATACATTCCAGCTTTTCCAAATGAGAGGATCAGTATGTTAAATGTAGTGATATCTGACTCCACACCCATCAGCTGAAACCGATTGTACCAGCTTTCCATCTTCCTCATGTTACCACCATTCCCAAATGAACCAATGATCGAGTTAAACGTGAAAACATCTGGAAGAGCATCTCCATCCTCTATCATATCACCTAGAACATTCTCCATCTCATCAAACATACCAGCTTTTCCATATCCATCAATAATGGTATTGTAAGTAACTGTGCTGCATCTAACTCCAAGATAAGACATCTCAAGAAGGATGCGTTTAACCAAATCAAACCGAGCTAGCTTGCAGCAACAACTGATGAGAACGGTAAAGGTGAATACATCTGGCTTGCAATCACTTACAGATTTCATATACTCAAGTGTAGCAAAGGCCTTGTCTAGAAGCTCGCTTTTGCCATAAACAGCTATAAGAGACGTATAAACATCAATTGTAGGTTTCAATCCTTCTGATAACATTAATTCGAAAAGTAAACTTGCTTGCTCAGGCTGTTTGCAATTCCCTAACACTTTAAACAGCTTTGTGTATGTTTTGCATCTTGGTTCATACCAATGCTGCTTCTTAAGAAGATTGAAGATCTATAAAGTAGAGAAACAGGAAAAATGAATCTTCATGGAAATGGAAATTCATTCAACATATGAAGAAAAAGCTATGTACCTTGAGCGCAGATTGCCATCGATTCTCGTTGATAGCCTCGTCAAGTGCTTCAAGAACAGCTTTAGGCCACAAAGTGTTGTACTTGTCGGAGTTTGCCTTTTTCTCTATGCCCTTAACAGCAGCGTCTGTTCTCAGAATCCGGGACAATTCTTTCTTAGGATCTCTCGTTGATAACAGGGGAGAGCTCAATTTTTCTGTACGTTCTTTGGGGACTTTTTTCGAACATGTTGTAAGCATCGTTGAAATAGAAACTACAGAACGAACATCATCGCTACAAGTGTATAAAATGTATGTTACTGTCTATGTACGAATGAGAGGAACGGAGAAAGAGTAAGAAAAACTCAAAATCGAAGATATTGACAATTGTAAAATCAAAAACAGCAAGAGATATGAGAATAGTACCGAGAAAAGTAGCGACTAGTAGAAGAGATATGGATGATTTCATTGGCGCAAACGAAAGAGGTTACTTGAAAATTTTGTTGAATCAACGCCATCGAAGAAGAATCCGAGAGATAAAAGGAAACAAAAAAAGAGATTGCAAATCTCATGTGTAGAAAACCTGCGTAAAGGAGAGGGAAGCTAGACGACGACACAGTTGCTCTGCTTCATCTTCTTTCTTTTTTGTTCGGTTAAATTTCGATTTGGACTATCCGGTTTTCCAAAATTTCCGGTTTGTACTATTCTTATCATGAGATCAGAAATTTATGGTTTTAGGATTCTGGGTTGTATGGTCGATTCACTTTTTTCTTCTCGATTTTAATGGTCAGTTCTCGGACTAAAAGGTCAATGAAGTAATCTTTTCTGTAAAAGCTATGAGAATTAATGGGCCGTGTTTGCAAATACTTGAAAAGTTGATCGTGGAGTGAAGTGAGGTTGGATTGTTTTTTCCTCGAACGGAGTAGATGAAAACGTGCCATAAAGATGTGAATCAGAAATTGACCCCAAATATTGCATTTCTCCAGACGCATGCGATAGAATTATTCTTACATTTTTGTCCCACGCTTTCGAAAACCTCAAGTTTAAGTCCTTTCCTTAAATATTATAGTTTCATGTATCTAAAGATCCTAGGTTTGACATTGCTAAGTTTTCAAACAATAATTTGTTTTTAAGCCTTAAAGAAAAAACAGGGAGTGTTTTAAACCTTGTGTTTCTAACCGCCGTCAAGCTTCTTTTGAGTTCGGGACCGGCGGTCGGCGACTACCACAGCGCTGGTTCTTCCTTTACTTTATTTCGTTTGTTTGACCTTTTGTTTTCGTTTTGGTTGTGGTGAAGGGTCTTGCGCGTTTCTACGGTTTGTTCGTCACCGATCGAGGATGGGTGGTTGGGAAAGACCGTCGTTGCGATAGGGGTGCCTGACTTCTAGTCGACGGTGGGGATCTGTTCCTCGATCGTTTCTTTTCGCGTTTTTAACGGTTTTTCTCCTTTTCCCCTTCGCGACTACTGCTTCCGTTTTTTCTATTCCTCCGTCTTGACTACTTTATGGTCTTTCTCCTCCTTCTCGCTTCAGGTTTGTATCTTTGGTGCTCTGGTTCTCTAGATTAGATCTGGTGGCTCTTCTTGTTTAGTGGCAGGGAGGTGTGCTTCTGGTTGGGTCTCTGGATGGTTAGGGTTGGTTATGGTTTAGCTCGGTTTATCTTTAGGTTGGTATAGATCAACTGGCTTGGTTCTGTTGGCTTCCTTGTCGCCATATGTTATTGCTAGTTCTGGCTCGTGCGTTTGTAGTGTATAATCAGTGCTGGTTTTGTTTTCTGGTTCATGGTTCTCTATGGCTTGATGTGTATGTTATTGTTTTTCTCAGTTTTTTCAGATCGTTTTCTTCATCTTTATGATGAACCGTCAAAGCAGCTTTAAGCCTCCTCCACAAGACCTTTCCTTCATATTTGGAGCGAGATATGAACGGTTCCTTCTCTTTACCGGTGTTTAGGCGCTTTGTGTCGTCCTATCTACCTTCGGTGTTTGAAACATTTCTTCACAGGTTTGTTTTAGCCATCTTCTAGAAGGGCCTTGCTTTTATTTTCAGAAGTCTACTGAATTATAGAGAGGACATGTGAAGCTAATGTTCAAGTATTGCTTGGGTGAGTCGTTGTGGCGAGTCGTCTTTGCGATTTGGTTCTCGCTTCTTGGAAAGTTATAGCAGATTTTATTGGGCATTAGTAGTTTCCGTGTTATCAATTTAGCATTTTCCAGAGTAAGTTTGTAATTTTGTTGTTTCTCGGGTTGTCGGGCTTTTGTCTCCTGAAAATTCGGGCTTTTATTGTTGGATTCTGCGGGATTCCACCCAAACCAACATCCAAAATTGAATCCCACCTAGTCCTATTTAGTCCAAAAAGCATGGACTAGAACTACATGAGACCATATTCATGTCAGTTTGAACCTAATACGTTCTACGAACCTCATTCCATAAAAGACCTGCCACTCAGTAGTAAATTCAGGGTTTGAAAGAAGGCAAGGTTCAAGGGTGGGGATTCTACTTGGGTTAACAAGAGTGGTAAAATATAGAAGATAACTCAAATATGTATATACTATCCATGAGTTCATATTCAACACACAAACATGATAATTACACATTCAAATTTTAAGTTCTAATAGATAGGGGCAAACTTCAAATCACAACATGCTTTAGGAGATAAATAATCATGCAAGTTCACATTCCAAGAATGGTGCAGTTTTACTTCATACAATTTCAGGATGCATTAGACAACTAATAACCAGGGCACTAACATTTTCTGAAAAACAACATGCTTACAAGGTTATCATCTTCCTAGTTCCCTATGCATATGCAACTACATGAGATTTCAACATCCTATATGCAACTATAAGAAATGCAACTACAATAACACTATATGATTTTCGAAATTTTTTCAAATTTTATGGTTTTTACATGCTAATATATGCTATGTATGCTATGCAAAAGTTAGAGACAAAGGAACAAACAAGAAGATTTCGTTAGATAGCAGTCCCCTGAATCCTCCCCCAAACATGAATTACACAATCTCTGTGTAAACCAAGTTCAAAAATGGACTCAGGGGTTGGATAA
This sequence comes from Iberis pinnata, assembly GCA_900406425.1. Lineage (NCBI taxonomy): Eukaryota > Viridiplantae > Streptophyta > Magnoliopsida > Brassicales > Brassicaceae > Iberis > Iberis pinnata. Next base: position 8,630 of record OVBE01012993.1, read on the forward strand.
ATAGTGAGAAAGCATAAACACATTTGAAGCACAAACAACAAACATAAGCAGCAAACAGAATCAGCAAGCAGAAATCAAAGCACATTAGGTGGATTATACAATGAAGGTTGGGATGGGGATGGACCTCAAAAAGGTATGAAGAACTCGAAGGAGAGGTATTCCTTTATTTTTTCTGCGGTGTATCCCTGTTGAGCACATGGTGCTTCTTGTTGTTGCAGTTGTTGCTGAACTTCCTGATGTTGTTGAATTTCTTGAGGTTGTTAAGGTAGTTGCGGTTGTTGAATGTTACGCTGGCTGGAAGATCCACGATTGTCCCTCTCAAAATGATGTTTCTTCCTCCTCTGCATTGTTTTAGGATCTACAGAGGAGTGACGGTGAAGTTGCTCAACTCGTGGTTGTTTTGGCCTGTGGGTGATGGATCTGCTTCTCTCTAAGGGTTTGGGGGACTTTTGGTTCTTCGAGGAGGTAGCCTTGTTTAGCTTCAGAGTAAGCTTCTTGATCTAAGAGGTCATCTCCTTGAACTTCTTAGTGAAGTAGCTATCTTGGAACTTGTTCCACTTCTAAGCTTGCCAATGTTTTTGTGAGCAGTTACTAAGCTCTTCCCCTGCTTGGTAGTTGGGGCTTCTTTGAAGTGATAGCATTCAGGTTTATTTAGCTCATGATCAATTGGAGCTTCCATCCTTTCAGCATTTTCTTCTTCAGCTACTTCCTCTTCTTCCATGTTCTAGAAGGATACCAGAACTTCAGCACTTGATTGGAAGTCTATATTGTCCCCTCTTCTGATTGTGGTGATTTTCTCGTTGGGGATCAATAAGAGTGCAACTCCCAAGCGTGGGTGGATGAGCATATACTTCTGCTCACTAGTTGACCCCTCAAAGAAGTGAGAGTTCTTTAAATAAGTTAGATCAATCCACCTTGCTGGGTGACCTTTACCTTCCAGAGGAACGTTGCAGTCCCTCAGGATTGATGTCACAATCCCCCCCCCAACCGTAAAAGTTCCACGGGTTCCCTTCATATAGGTTGCTTTAGCCCACTCTCTATACCACATCAGTTGTTTATGATGACCCGAGATAGGCTAGAGTTAGCTCTATTTCCTTCCATCGGACGATCGTCATATGTATATTGTAGTGTGGGCTTCAAGGCTAGATCCATCATCCCCATCTCCTCATCAATAACATGCCCTATTATTTCCCTTGCAAATATGGTATTTTCAGTTGTCTTATGAAAGTACCGCAAGACTGGGCTCCTTATTCCCGTGCACTTCGATTTCCCTGGGCTATAGTTTCCAACTCCTATTGTTTTCCATAACGCAGAAAGCTCTTCCTTTACAAACTCTGGGAGCTCATCAATGTTTCCCTCAGACGGGAACCCATATAAGCGATTCAGCTCCACCACGAAAAGCTCATAGTTCTGGCCTCGCGCCAAGAACATGATGTATTCCTACATCTTGTCGTCATCGCAATATAGCTGGACGATGGCAAGGAAGTGGCAGGTTTCTTCCTAATACTCGTCGCAGTGATTTTTTATAAGCTTCTCAAGACTTGTAGCTTTGAAGAGGTGGGATACATCTTTTGCTATTCTTAAGGCTCCCGTTTTTGGTTTATGAGGGAATCGAGTTCCCTTGAAGCTTCATGAAATAAAAGCTTCGAGGTCGAGCGGATCAGAACTCTCTTCAACCTCCATTTGGGAAGTTCCCTCTTGTACCACCGAGCTCAAGACTTGAGCGTAGTAATCTTGAAGCTCAATACTCATCTCTTCACCCGCTTCGTAAGAAGGGTATTCACTGCTATTCTCATCTTCCATTGCAACCTGATTTCCCCACCTTATGTCTGAGCGTCTTTGAGAGTTTGCACGCTCTAACCTTTCTCTTTCCATTTCTTGTTATGCGTTTGCAACGAGAAGATCATGTTACTCCTGAATCTCCCTTTGATCCCTTGTTTGTTGCAAGCGTTCAAAAATCTCATACCCACAAAGCAACCTTCTTGAGAGAATTGGGGCGCTTGAAGAAAACTCTGGAGAAATCGCAGGGTCCTCCTCTCTAGTTCTAAAGGATGCTCGTTCTCTATGAAACCTTCTTAGGATTCTTTCTCGCGATGGTTGAGACATCCTTTATCCTGAAAAGATAACATACAAATGAAGGTACGTGAGTAACTTTTCCAAACGCCTAAAGACTTCAAAAAGTATCAAATATACATTCACAAAAACGCATTGGGCATGTAAGTTGCTTAAAATATTACCAAGTTCAATTCATGTTTCAATCACTACCTTATCACTTAACCCTAATCGATTTTCAAGTGCTAAGTTTGAATTTCTAAGAAATGTTTTCTTTGATGAAAGAACTAAACCAATCTTTGTAAAAATAGCGTTGAAACCGATAAGAAAGGTTGGAGATGAAAATCAAAAAATGTAAGAGATGAAACCGATTTTTGAAAGTACTTAGAGTCTTGTTGAAAGTCTTTGGAAGAGAAAATCCTTTTAGTGAAAATGCCTTAGAGAAAACGATTTTTAAACAAGAAGGAAGCAAGTTTCAAAAGTTTTGAAGTTATGAAGAGAAAAAGTAAGGGGTACTCCCTTATTATAGAAGCATGGTTCGATTTGGAGGGGTGGTGGTGAAGAGTGGTGAGTGGAGACATGTGAATGAGGTCCAAAGGAGTGGTATGTGGAAGAGGTTTAAAGAGGAGACATTGGAGTGATGGAGGTGTAAGAGATATGTTGGGGAATCTTGGAAAGGTGTGAGGACACTCCTTTGGCATGAGGTGGGTAGTGGGCAAGTGGTGAAGCTTGGCTTGATTTGAAGGATTTGGATCGATTTCAATGATGTTCAAAATGACTCAAATGGAATTTCTTGACTCGAAGGTCCTTCTTCTCGGCTCGATCAAAAACTCAAAAAGTGGCTCGGTTACGGTCCGAGCATGTGGATCAATCCCGTTTTGAAAGCGGATCGATCCAAATAAAGGTGGCTCGATCGTTCCGTTTGTTGCAGCTCGGCCATATCGACCATGGCTCGATCCAATGTTGTGGATGGCTCGAGCACTTATCAAACCATTTAAGTCGGCTCGATCACGGGCACAAGGTGGATCGATCCGACGGGACGTGCTGGCTCGATCGCTATCGAGACTTAGCTCGATCGGACCTATTATGTTGGATCGATCCTAGTGTAACGTGGCTCGAGCATTTTGTGAGCTATGGTTTGATCATGGCTCGAGCAAAGGGTTGAGCTAATCCACTTCTCATTTTTCCTGATTTGCAAAGTCCAAAACGTATCCCCTAGGTACCTAAAATACCAAAACCAGATGAAAATTAAAATGCATTAAATCAAGTTATGAAATTAAAAAGCATTGAAATTTAAATATATACAGAGATAGACATGGAATTTCCTCCCAAGTGAGCTTGTTTTAAGTCACTAAATTTGACTTCCTGTTTTTAGGATTAATGACCCTGAGATGGCCCTCCAAAGAGAACCAAGGTCTTTTCTGAGAAAGCTCTTCTATCATCGTTCTGATCAACCTTGTAGTTCAGCTTTGGTTTTTCATCAACTCCACATCAAGTATAATGTCTTCACCAGACAATATTTCCTTGATCATGAAGTTCTTGGAACATAGTGGTCCACATTTCCTAGATAATACATGAACCTTTTGTTAAGTTAAAACATTTGGTCTCCATTCTTGATTTCCAAGGTTCGGGTACGAGGTTCCAAAAAATTTTCAGAAATTAGAGTGCCCGAAGGTGGTTTCTAAGGTGGCACATGTTCAGGTTGAGGTTTGAACACAAGACTTCCTTTTCATGGATCCTTCAGATTATCTTCAGCTTTTGACATTACCAATGTCCTGATTTCCCTTAACTCCACATAAACTCCTTTATCTGGTTCCTGAATAAGCTTGAAAGCTTCATGGTGCATTGCAGACTGTGTTGGATCCTTACCCATTCCATCTTTAACTGCTTATCTACTTGAGTACTCATCCTTATGATTGTCCTTATTTAGTTTCTTGATAGAGAATATCTGACCTTGGATAGTGAGCTTCTTAGTTTTACTCCTGATGTTGAAAATCATTTTTGGACCTCTTCATATGTTCAGCTTGATGTGACCCTTCTTAACATTTATTACAGCTCCAACTGTTGCTTGGAACGGTCTTCCAAAGATCAATGGATCTTTCGGTTCTTCATCCATCTACAATACCACAAAGTCCGTGAGTATTGTTGCATCTTTGATCTTGATAGGTAAGTTTTCCAAGATGTCGATAGGATGCATGATTGATCTGTCTGCCAACAACAAAGTTATGTTGGAAGCTTTGTTGTCGAATCCCAGCTTCTTGGCAGTGGACAGCGACATTAAGTTGATAGATGCTCCCAAATCACAGAGGCATTCGTCAAAGGTCAGGGGT
>OVBE01012994.1:0-13011 GCA_900406425.1 Iberis pinnata
GACCAAGAGTTGATGCAAGATCTTATTCGGTCCAAAAGGGGGCGCAATCGTAAGTTGTTAACGTTTTGGTTGTTAATGGCAAGCCCAAGTAATGGATAGGGAACATGTCGCGACAGAGACCAAGAGAATCAATGGCATAGAGTAGGGAGGGAGTTTCTGGGTAAAAAGATTGAGAACTTGAGAACATTAACCCGTAAACCAGAAGCTTTGGCGAAATCCTCCATATCGCCACGAATACCTAACAAAGAATCACGAGTTCTATTGGAGAAAACTAAAATATCATGAGCAAAATAGAGATGAGTAAGACCTAAAGGGCAACAATTAGGGTGGTAGCCATATAAACCAGAAGTTGCAGCTTCATTCAAAAGTTTAGATAAAACACTATTGGCAATCATATAGAGACATGGAGAGAGAACATCCTTGTCTAATGCCTCTTAAGTTAGGAAAATACTCTGTTGGTTCCCTATTTATAGCAATCGAGAAGCTCACCGTTGATATACAAAGGTATATCTAATGGATGAAAGGAGTAGGGAACTCCATGACCTGTAAGACAAAGACTATGAAATTTCAGTTAATAATATCAAAGGCTTTCGAGATATCCAATTTTAGTGTAAATCGAGAGGAAACAGAGGGCTTGTGGTAGTCATTCACTACTTCAGATGCGAGTAGGACATTCTTCTGAAGCAAACGACCTTTGACAGAAGTGCTTTGGTTAGGCTCAATAAACCCAGTGAGATAGATCTTAATGTGATTTGCAAGAATCTTCAAAATCACTTTCTATATGACATTATAATAGAATATATGTAGGTAATCTTTCATCGTTTTTGGATCCTCGTCTTTTGAAAAAGAGAAACCAATGTGGCATTGATACCCGCAAGAAGAAACCCGTAGATGAAGAACAATTGAATTGTTGTCATGAAATCAGCTCCAAGAATGGGCCAAGCCATCTTAAAAAATTTTGTGGTGTAACCGTCAGAATCTGGAGCTTTGTTGGAAGACATAGAAAAAAGAGTTCTTGGATCTTCGATGCAAGAACTAGTCATGAAATAGTCTCAATAGTAGCAGGAGAGCAGCAGTATAGAAGGAGATCGGAGAGAACCGAGTGAGATATTGAAGTTATTTCATCCATTGTCTGAAGAAAGTCTTGAAGTGTGCAACCACTATTTTTTTGATGAAAGGGAGATCAGTGATAGTGTCACCGAAGGGTAGAATGAGGCGCTTAATGGCATTACGGGTAGCGCATAGTTTTGCAACGCGGTGGAAATAACCAGTATTGTGATCGTCTGAACGAAGCCAATAAATGCGAGATTTTTGTTGGTAGAGTTGCTCCTCCGAACTTGCAAGCGCATTCCAAGCCCGAGTAGTTTCAGCCTCAGTTGCAATATGATTGCTAGAAGGATGCGAGAGGATTTGAGCCTAGCAAAAGATAAGGTTGTCGAAAAATGCTTTGACTCGGGCTGATAAATCACAGTATCAGTATACGTATAATTTTTTCTCCTTTAAAAATCGATAAATTACTAAAAAGAAATTTACCGATAAAAGATATTCTTAGAAATATGAAAATCATAACATTTTAGTTAATATTAATTTTTTATAGAAAATATAAATATATAATAAAATGAAATAAGAGTACTTTTCAATAAAATGAAATAAGAGTACTTTTCTAGACCATCTTATAAATGAAACATAAGGGGTATATAAGAATTGGAAAGGATAAAGGTTACCTACACATGTGTCATACAAAATCTCATGCAATTACTTTTATGTGTTAAAGATCTCGTGCAATTATTACTTCCAAGACTTTAGAGTCTAAAATCATGAAAACCTAATATGTTCACATATAGTAAATAAACTCAAAACTATAAAAAAGACATGTCTATAGTTCACCTACGTTGGCAAATGGATTAACTACCAAATCAAGGGCATGCAAAGACTTTAGGATTTTCCTGAAAAGAGACTGTGAAGTGTGAAGTGAACTAAACATTATATAGAGTATTAGGCGTTTCAGTAAGACATAGTGTCTCCCTGTTGTGTTTAGCCACTTATGGTTATTTTTCTTAGCTAAATCATTTACTAAGAGAAAAATACATCTTTTAGTATGTATTTTAATTTAATACAAATATTATCTCACTATATCCTCCACCTATATATATATATATATTAATTTATCATACACTACAAAAAATAGTCCATTTCAGAATGAAAAAATCCATCAATTTTCCGTCGGAAATAGTCATCCACGACGGTTTCTCGATTGTATCTAATTTGCTGATTTAAAGTGATTATAATTCAAAATTCGTCAAGACAAGCATAGAAAATTTATGACAAATATGTTCACACTGATTTTATTTGGAATTATTACCTACTAAATTTTTATGAATAAAGATAATTTAAAATAAATGTAATTTTTTTCCAACTTTGTCAAAAATTATGTCAGAGAACTTCGGTCATATATTAAAAATATTAGTTCACATTTTTTTCCTTAACAATATACATCCTAATACATTTAAATTTATTACGAACAACGACATTACTAATAAAAAAATGATTATCTTCTTGAAATCTCTTAACTATATATTTATAATATACTCTAAAGAAAAAGAAAAAAAAAACATTTTAACGGTACACATAAATCACATCAATAAAAATTATATCTACCGGTTTATAGATCTACAAGTACACTGCAACATCTTCTATTTTACCGGCACGAAACCGTAAACTTGGTGATTAGCCAGTATTTCAAATTATTAGCGGACATATTTCGGTTTAGGACCAATCTCGAGGACAAACTCACAAGCAATAACCTTGTATTAAAAAGACTCTACTTGTTTCATGTATTACAAAAACTCTTGGACCGAGTCCATTAGTCCTTTGTTTTGATATAGCCAGGATCGGTCCAAGGTTGGATCAGATCGGATCTAAGGTCGGTCCAAACATAAACAAAAGAAAAAATTGATTAGGATATTTTATATTAAGTTAATTTTGTAAAACAATGTCCATAAACAAAAAAAGGCACATTTTTAGTTTAATATAGGGCATTATGAAAATTTTGGACACTTTAGATTGATCTTAGATACAAGTCATGATCTATTTAGAAACACGTAAAATAAATTATAGATTATGACAAATGGAGCAAGTATTTCGCAACTAACAACTAAAATAATTCTACATGAAAATGTAATTATAAATGAAAATAATAATAATATTCATTGAGAAATAACTATTTTTATATTAAAAATATAAATATATATTCCTTTTTAGAAAAATATCGTCAAACTATAGGAGTTTCCTCTGCAATGCTTTTGTACTGCATAAAGCTGCAGAAACATGTGTTTCTCTATACTTGGTTTTAGTTTCCTTTTGTTTTATTTTTTGTAATTTACCTTTGAGTTATGCAAACTACATCAAGTAGGAGTTGGTGGTGTTAGTCTAATATTTTCCATGAATAGTTACCACTTTTATTTATATCATATATGAATTTTTTTAGGTACAAAATATTTAAATAATAATTTTTAGTTATTCAAAAATGGTGTCATGCTCTAAATCTTTTAAGAACTTCGATCATTATTCACCTTCAAATATTATATTAAAAATCTCCATCTCAAATTTCTTTCTAGTTATAGAAAAAAATTATTGCAATGACTTTGTTTTAGAAAAGTGTATTTCCACCAAAATAAAAACCACAAGAACATATGTCTTTTAAGATAGTCCAATGGTCAAGGAAGATAGCAGAGTCATAACTTAGCTTCACTTCAAAGTTTTTTTTGTATACTTTTTTGGTCAAAATTACTACTTTTTCTGAAAACTTCCCATTGTTCCATACCAATGTTCCATAGGAATAAATTTAGCTAGAGAAAAATAAGAAGACGGTTGGATCTAGGGTGAAGATCCATTAATTTGAAATCGTACTTGAAAGGTCAGTTACAAATAATTGAAGTTGTCGACAGGCCGAAGAGCTCATTTATAAATACAATACTTATGAGGTCGTAATCCTCTCTAACTCCTCTTTAGAATATTTATCGATCCCTTCTCTGGTGAACTTGGTTTTCTTTTTAGAGAGTTCTTCTGTCATCATTTGTCTACGCGGGACAGTTGAACCTGCGTCGCGCTAGACCGGCGACGTGGTTCGTAGGTCACTATTCCACCTGATAATAGATAATAGGTTCACTGTTATTTTGGCACCGCCGTCGACCTTGTCGTGGCCTTCTATCCTTGTTTCTGGGCCTTTTTGTATGGGCTATCAGTCTATTGGGCCTGTGGGATGCAATCCATAATCTACAATAAGTCACCTCAGTCTGACGAGATAAACTGGGTCGTAACTTCGTCGGACATGATATGTACTTAGGTTCAATAGGCTTCGAGGTCATCCAGAGATTGTTGTAGCGTCCTAGATTGCCTAGGTTCAGATTGCCATAGGTACGGTCGACGTGCATTTTAAGGAGGAGTAACTTTGCGAAGAAGCTTCTGTTATCCGGTCATTTGTTGAGGTTACGTTTTGTCTCCCGGTCAATGATAACAAGATTTTATGTGTCAATTCCTTATCCACAACGTTATCATGTCATTGTAGTATAGATAAGATGTCAATCTAATCAGGTGTGATGCTAACAATCAGAATGCAATTGGAACTAATGATTTAAGTTAAATATAAAAAGGCGGTTTTTGCTAACAAGTCCTAAGTGAAATAAAACATGCATAAACTAAAAACAGAAACAAAAACAAACATGCATAAATAAGTAAAAAGGTGAAAAGGCAAAATAAGTGAAAACAGAGGAAATGTAAAAGAGTGAAAAAGATGCTATCAAAGAAAGGGTTCTTAAGGATGGAGCAATTGGGTAGTGTTCCTCATCAAACTCCCTAAGTGTCTAACATACCTCATACAATGAGCTAATCCTTAGGCGATAGAATCGTAAGCAATCAAATCCAATCCCTTGGAAAATTAAATCAAACTAGATGACAATCAGACCTAACTCCCGTTAGCGGAAGTACACCTAACATGCATCATGAACCATCTACCTAAGCCAATAAGCCTCTCAAACACCTAATTTCTTAGGCTAAGATGCATATCCTAAGCATCTAATTCCTTAGGAGGGGATGCAAATTTCTTAAATCAAATAGATCGGGTCACTCCAATTGAATCACTTTTCGGGTGTTGAAGTGCCTAAGATCATATCTCAACGAGTCAGGTCGTAATGTCGGCATTAAGTGCAATGAAACAGAAGGGATCTATTAAACTATAAGCTTAGACATTTAGGAGGAACAAAGAAACAACACCACCCTATCACATCCTCAAGGAACCTAGGTCACTACTCACACAACATATGAGATGCAAAATCAGAAGAACATGAAAGCAAAGCTACTAAAGAAAGCATTTTAAATTAAAGGTCAACAACTAAGAACATGCTTTTTAAAACCCTAAAACATAAGGAAAGACAGAAACAGAAAAAGATGCAGAGATGAAGATCTAAAACATCAAGAACATCAACCCAGAAAATAAGAACATCAATGGAATAGTAACAAAACAGAGAAAATGATCAAAACTAAAACAGAATATTAAAAACTTAAATCAATATGCACCAGATAGATCACAACCCTAATCTATGCATGAAAGTAAAGGAAAACAGAAGATTAACATAAAAATTAAAAGAAATATGGGTTTGACATGAAGAACACTAAGAACAAAATAGAGAAAAAATTAAACCTAAGACAAAATCTAAAAATGGCAAAAAGAAAGATTGCCCCCAAATGGAGGAGTTTTAGGACTTTATATAGTATTTAGGAGAAGCCCAAAAACGCATAAAAGAAAAAATACAATCATTAAACTGGATCTTGGATCAGGTCGGGTCGGAGCATGCCTGGGCTCGAGCTGAGAAGTGCTTGTGATCGAGCCATGTAAAAATGGTGTAGAGAGTGATCGAGTTGAGGAGCTTAGGATGAGACGAGACAAATTTTGGCTCGATCGTCGGATCGAGCCGGAGTTGGCTTTTTTTTGTTCCGGGGGCGNAGAAGATACGTGGTCGAGCTAGAAGTGTTGTATCGAGGAGAAGTAGAGGTGGCTCGATCATGAGATCGAGGTGGTCGAGAGAAAGAAGTCAAGACGAAGTACATGTGGATCGATCATGGGATCGAGCCAAAAGAGTTGCAGAGATCGAGTCGGGCCTTGTGCTGGATCGAGCCAAAGAAGTTGCGGTGATCGAGTCGGCCCTTTGTACTGGATCGGGCCAAAGGGATAAGGTGTAAAAGTGGCTCGATGGTGATGGTTTAAACTGCGCTTGAGCTGGTTCGTTCCATGAATTTTCCGTTCTTCTTCTGAATTCTCACAAATCATCCTGAAAATTCCTGAAAATCCTGAAAAATATCCAAAATGCATGTATATGCAAATCCTAATGCAAAAATCCCTAAAAATCACAAACTTGCTAATAACATCTATAAATGCGATATATGAAAACCTAAATACCTAACAATTGATGCTAAATGACTTCTAAAAACCATGAAAATATAGAGACATCAACTCCCCCAAACTAAATCCTTGCTTTCCCACAAGCAAGTAATTTAGAAGTCTGGGTGAGAGGTTTGAAAGTGGGAACTCAAAACCATGAAAATACAGAGACATCAACTCCCCCAAACCAAATTATCCTTTTAAAACTCGAAGTGATCTTACTTATTCACATTTTTTTCCTTTTCATCTTTTCTTTAGCTACACTTAGGAGAAGTTTGTTTCTTATTTGATTGCTAGTTGTTTCAAGAACTTACTTACTTAAATGCTTATGGCTTTTGACCTTTTTCATTTACACTATCTTTTTGGGTTTTACCCTTTTCATTTCATTGTCATATACTTTTCTTAATCTGCACTAGCCATACTTATTTTTCATACCATTGTTTCCCCAAACTTTCTACTAGCATATTCTGATTCTTTTTCAATTCCTCTCCTAAGGTTCTTATTCTACCCTTCCTTTTACCAGCTACCAATACCCTTTCATTCATTTCCACCCAAACCAACACCTAAAATTTAATCCCACCTAGTCCTATCTAATCCAAAAAGTGTGGAATAGAACTACATGAGATCCTATTCCTGTCAGTTCGAACCTAACACGTTCTACCAAGCTCATTCCATAAAAGACCTGCCACTCAGTAGTAAATTCATGGCTTGAAAGAAGGCAATGTTCAAGGATAGGGATTCTACTTGGGTTAACAAGAGTGACAAAATAGTAGAAGATAACCCAAATATGTATATACTATCCATGAGTTCATATTTAGCACACAAACATGATAAGTATACATTCAAATTAAAGTTCTAATAGATAGGGGCAAACTTCAAATCACAACATGCTTCAGAAGACAAATGATCATGCAAGTTCACATTCCAAGCATGGTGCAGTTTTACTTTAGACCAAATCAAGATGCATTAGATAACTAATAATCATGACACTTATACTTTCTGAGAAAACATCATACTTACAAGGTCCTATTTTCATATGCAAGTGCAGACAACCTAAATGCAACTACATAAACACTGTTTTTGAAAACGATTTTTGAAAAAATTTCAATTTTTTTGGGGGGTTTTGTATGCCTTATATGCAAAATTGAAATAAGAAAACAAGTAAACATGATCAGTATCTCCTAAACTCTCCCCCAAACTTGAATTGCACAGTCTTTTGTGTAATAAAAGTTTGAAGAAGGGTTTATGACCAAAACGTAGCAATAGAAAAGAAATATGATATGGTATACACAATGAAAAGGGTTTGGAGTGGTACTGTTTCCAGGTTGAGTTGAAGAAGTGGAGATTGAGGTGATGTGTATCAGGCATGTGCAACATGATCAGCCCATCTTGATGTGAAAAGTTAGGGCTCGATGAAAGACGTGTCTTAGGCTCGATAATATTTTGAAGTGGCTCGATCATTACCAAAACATGGCTCGATCGAGCATTGTTACGTGGCTCGACTCTGAAGTACCTAAAACACCAAGACCAAACAAAAGCTTGAATGCATTAAAAGAAGAACATAAAATTAAAGACTTTATATGTACAAGGATAAACATGGGACTTCCTCCCAGGTGAGCTTGTTTATAGTCACTAAGCTTGACTTCCTGTTTAGACTATAGTGACCCTGAAATAGTCCTCCAAGGAGAACTGAGGTCTTTTCACTAGGTTTTCTTTCTGGTCTAATCCAACTACCCTGGTTCCGGTTGACTTCGTGGTGCACTTTCGACTCCTTATCAGGTTCCACTATAAGCGTGATTGCTCCATCGGACATAATCTCCTTGATTATAAAGCTCTTGAGGTAATTTGGGCTTGCATTCCCTTAGCAGTGCTTGAGCATTGGGTTGAGAAGAACCACTTGGTCACCCTTCTTGAGGTGCGTTGTTGGAGTTTGAAACTCAAAACCATTTTCAGAGAAGATTATGCCCGAAGTGGGCTTATGAGGTGAGATGTGCACAAGTTGGTGCTTGAGCTAAGAATTTCCTTCTTCTGAAATGGGAAGTTTGCTCTCGTTAGTTGCTACCCCCAGTTTTTTGGTTTTCTCTCTACCTCTTCAGGAACTCCTGCATCTAGCTCCTTGGCAACCCCAAATGCTTCTGTATGCTTTGAAATCTTGTTTGAGTCCTTTATAAGCTCATAATCCAATGAATCACTGCTTGAGTACCCATCCTCATGATTGTCCTCATTCACCTCCTTAATAGAGAATAGATGACTTTGGATTGTAGGCTTCTTTGTCTTGTCCTTAATGTTGAAGATCATCTTTGGACCATTCCCTATGTTCAACCTGATATTTCCTTTCTTAACGTTGATAACATATCCAACTGTAGCTAAGAATAGTCTTCCCAAGATTAGTGGATCCTTTGTTTTCTTGTTCATATCCAACACCATAAAGTCTGTGGGTATCTCTACACTCATAATCTTGATGGGTAAATTTTCCAAAGTACCAATACGATGCCTAATGGATCTATCTGCCAACAACAGAGTTAGATTAGAAGCTTTAAATTCATTGAATCCCAGCTTCTTGGCAGTGGAGGGTGGCATCAAGTTAATGGATACCCCTAAATCACATATGCATTTTTTGAAGGTCAGGGAGCTTAGTGAGCATGATAGAGTGAATGAACCAGGATCTTCTTGCTTCTCTCCTATAAAGGCGTTGCATTCATCATTTGGTACCAACACTCCTTGAGTTTCACCATCCTTCTTGTACTTTTCAAAGATTGTTGGGTACTTCTCTATTATCTCCTTCTTAAACCTTGATGGGTATGGCAATTTTGGTATATAAGGTGGTGGAACAAAGGGTGTTTCCCTCTCCTTTGAAGCAGATAGTTTTTCACCAAGAACAGGTTTGACTCTAGCAGCTAACTTTGGGTTTGTCCATGTCAAGGAATCAATCTTTTCAAAATCTACATTTTCAGCTCCATGTAGGCTCAAATCCCCCCCCCCCAAACTTGAGCAACACTGTCCTCAGTGATGTGAGTAGGACTAGGGTGAGAAGAAAAGTCAGGGGTACTACCGAAGAAGATGGAACTGACATGTGCATACCCCTTTGGGTTCTGAATTGATTTTCCAGGAAGCTGTCTATGTATGGTGGGAGCAGAAAAGAAGTGGAAGTAGACTTGCTCTCCAAAGCAGTAACCCTTGAGTTCATAGCGTCAATCTTCCGATGGAGGTCATTGTATGAGCAATCAATATGCGTCTTTAATTCAGCAAGTTTCCTCGAAGTTTCCATTGTGTTGTTAGCTTGACTTTGTAGAAGCTGCTGGAGCATTGCTTCAATGTTTGAAGGTGGAGCTTGAGGTTAGTTAGAGGTGAAACTAGGATGTGCTCCTCCATGTTGATGTTGATGGAACCCATGTTAAAGTTGTTGATTAGGTGCAAAACCTTGGTTATGTTGTGGACCATAGTTGATGAAGGGCTTATCTTGTTGTTGGTGTTGAGGTGGATAGACATGATTTTGAGGATTTGCTACATTATTGTTGCGGTAGGACATGTGGGGTTATTGTAGTTGACGAACCCTGTGTTGTAGTCTCTTTGGTTCCGAATGTAACTAATCTCCTCTTGTTGAGCAGTCATCTCACATTGGAGCTGAATGTGCTCTGCATCACGTATGAAGTGAACTTGATGCTGCTGTGCAAAGAGTAATTTATCCAACTTATCATTCAGAGCTTTGAGGTCCCTCTATGTTTTGGCATCAGAAGTATTGCTCCCCCAAGGAGTGCTATCATAGTCGTCAATGTAGTTTCCTTTGGAATGTGCTAAGTTCTCCACTAGCTCCCAACCATCATCAACGGCTTGGTTTAGGAAGCTCCCATTGCTTGTTGTATCAAGTAACATCCTGATCTTTGGGAGAGCACCTCGATAGAGGGTGTTGAGGAGTGATGCTTTGCTGAAACTGTGATGGGGGCACTACATAGTATAGTTCTGGAAGCATTCCCATGCTTCAGAGAAGGTTTCAATGTTTCACTGTGCGAAACCATAGATGTCATTCCTTAGTCGTGTTGTGCGAGATGTTGAGAAGAACTTTGCAAGAAAGGCTTTCTTGCAAGCATCCCAGGTAGTGATGGAGTTCCTGGGAAGAGACTTCTCCCATTGATGCGCTTTCTCTCCCAAAGAAGATGAGAAGAGTCGCAACTTAAAAGCGTCCTCACTCACACCATTTATCTTCGTGAGGCTGCAGAAGCGATCAAACTCGTCGAGGTGATCGAGTGGATCCTCCATAGTCAGACCATGAAACTTATTCCCCTGCACCATTGCTATCAAGCTGTGCTTAATTTCTAAGTTGTTGTTCTGAACTGAAGGTGGGTTGATTTCATGACGAATGGTGTGGGTGTTTGGGTTCTCACCATCACCAATAATGTGCTGGTTATCTCGTTTAATGTTGTCTTCCATTTGTAAGTCCAACCGTTTTGAGTGTTCCACACGTTCTTGTTCACGTCTCACCCAAGAGTATTCTCGTTCAAGAGCTCTGATATCTTCAACGATGGGAATTAAGTCTGTTGGTCCTCTGCTTCTCTAGTTCATACACTGCTATGCAAGTACCTGAAAAGAAAGCAAACAAAGGAAAAGAAAGTGAGTATGGTAGTAAAAAGAAACTTGATCTTAAGAGATCCAAAATCCAGAATATAGAAAATAAATACTGAATTGGCAATGACGCCAAATTGATAACAAGATTTTCCTATGTCAATTCCTTATCCACAACGTTATCATGTCGTTGTAGTATAGATAAATTGTCAATCCAATCAGGTGTGATGCTAACAATTATAATGCAATTGGAACTAATGTTTCAAGTCAAATATAAAAAAGGGTTTTTGCTAAGTGAAATGAAACATGCATAAAATAAAAACAGAAACAGAAACAAACATGCATAAATAAGTAAAAAGTTGAAAAGGAAAAAAAGTGAAAACAGAGGAAATGTTAAAGAGTGAAAATGATAAAATCAAAGAAAGGGTCCCTAAGGATGTGGTAATTGGGTAGTGTTCCTCCTCAAACTCCTTAAGTGTCTAACATACCTCATACAATGAGCTAATCCCTCAGCAATAGAATCATAAGCAATCAAATCCAATACCCTGGCAAATGAAAACAAACTAGATGACAATCATACCTAACTCCCGTTAGCGGAAGCACACCTAACATGCATTATGAACCATCTACCTAAGCCAATAAGCCTCTCAAACACCTAATTCCTTAGGCTGAGATGCATATCCTAAGCATCTAATTCCTTAGGAGGGGATGCAAATCTCTGAAATCAACTAGATCGGGTCACTCCAATTGAATCACTTTTCATGTGTTGAAGTGCCTAAGATTATATCTCAACGAGTCAGGTCGTAATGTCGGCATTAAGTGCAATGAAACAGAAGAGATCTATTAAACTATAAAGCTTAGACACCTAGGAGGAACAAAGAAACAACACCACCCTATCCAATC
The DNA here is from genome assembly GCA_900406425.1 of Iberis pinnata. Classification (NCBI taxonomy): domain Eukaryota; kingdom Viridiplantae; phylum Streptophyta; class Magnoliopsida; order Brassicales; family Brassicaceae; genus Iberis; species Iberis pinnata. Next base: position 11,900 of record OVBE01012994.1, read on the forward strand.
CTCAAGGAACCTAGGTCACTACTCACACAACATATGAAATGCAAAATCAGAAGAACATGAAAGTATAGCTACTAAAGAAAACATTTTAGATTAAAGGTCAACAACTAAGAGCAGACTTTTTAAAACCCTAAAACAAAAGGAAAGATAGAAACAGAACAAAAATGCAGAAGATGAAGATCTAAAACATCAAGAATATCAACCCAGAAGATAAGAACATCAACTGAACAGTAACAAAACAGAGAAAATGATCAAAACTAAAACATAAGATTAAAAGCTTAAAAACTTAAATCAATGTGCACCAGATAGATCACAACCCTAATCTGTGCAGGAAAGTAAAGGAAAACAGAAGATTAACATAAAACTTTAAAGAAATATGGGTTTGACATGAAGAACACTAAGAACAAAAGAGAGAAAACATTAAACCTAAGACAAAATCTAAAAATGGAAAAAAAGACTGCCCCAAAATGGAGGCATTTTAGGGCTTTATATAATATTTAGGAAAAGCCTAAAAACGCATAAAAGACAAAATACAATCATTAAACTGGGTCTTAGGTCAGGTCCATCCTGATTCGAGTTGGTCGGGTCAGAGCATGCCTGGGCTCGAGCTGAGAAGTGCTTGTGATCGAGCCATGTAAAAATGGTACAAAGAGTGATCGAGTTGAGGAGCTTAGGCTGAGGCGAGACAAAGTTTGGCTTGATCGTTGGATCATTTTGAAAATGCATATCATCTATGCTGAGGAGCTTAGGCTGATCGCGTTATCCTCTTACTTGATCATTTTGAAAGTGCATATCATCTATGTCCATCCCCATTGCATTGCAAGGTTCCCGAAACTGAATCTTGTAGTACCTAAGACACCAAAACAAGATGATACTAGAATGCATTAAGCCAAGCACTAGAAATTTAAAAACATTGAAGTTTAAAGTATGTACAAGGATAAACATGGGACTTCCTCCCAAGTGAGCTTGTTTTAAGTCACTAAACTTGACTTCCTGTTTTCGGAATTAGTGACCCTGAAACGGTTCTCCGAAGAGAACCGAGGTCTTTTATGAGAAATCTCCTTTGTCGTAATTCTTATCAACCTTCGAATTCAACTTTGGTTGTTCATCAACTT
>OVBE01012995.1:0-13010 GCA_900406425.1 Iberis pinnata
GGCGTAATATCCTCGTTTTTGGTCAAAGGGGTTGACCGGAAACGGGGTGTTACATAATCCTTGGTCTAATATTCCCACTAATAGACTAATCCACTCTCGTGGTACTAATCATTTTCCTAATCATGCGACTAATAAAATCTCTTGACTAATCAACAACGTTAAGAAGCATTAAGCTCTAATCTATGACGAACCACTAAACTAACTAACACAATCTCTTGGCTAGGCCTCATTTAGCATTCAATTTCTGGTTCGAGAATTTTATCGAACACCTTTCGGGCGTAAGGTCTACACTTGAGTGATCAATTCAATTATAGCATTAAGAACATAAAGTGAATGAGTATTTAAGGATTATAAGACCTAAACATCTAATTTCACCATCTAATCACCCTAATCTACCTAGCCCATTTGCTTATTTAGAACTACTAACTATTCATGAGGAAAACACAAATTCCAAGAGTATAATTATGTTTACCCATGAAAGAATCAATCAAACAAGAAATTAAAAAAAGAAATCAAACAAGAAAATGAAATCAAACTTAAAAAAAAAAAATCAAACGTTTACAAAGATTTTTTGATAAAAAGTTAGATCCTAGAAATTATGTTTACAAAAGCCTTAAATAGTTTATTTTTGTCTTTTTGGGGTCGGTATCGGCTGGTTTGGCCGGTACACTTGGCCGATATGGTTCCTTTGCAAACGGTATCGGCTGAGCACGACCGATACACACTGGTTGATACATGTGTATCGGGCCATGTGTACCGGTTGGTTCGCCCGATATTGTTTCTTCGTAAATTGTATCGGCCTCTCCTAACTGATACAGGTTGGCCTATACTAGCATATCAGCTCAACTATATCGGTCATATCGCCCGGTATAGATTCTTCATTGGTTGTATCGGCCAAAGCAACCGATACAACCTGGCCGGTACTTTTTCCTAAGCTCCTTCTTTGCTTTTTTTACTATTTTCTCATCGGTTTGACTTCAATTAAGCTCCGTACACCTTAAGTACATATGTAATAGAATGCAAAATGCAACCTAAACTAGTCTAAATGAAAGTGAAACTAACTAATAAGAGAAGTAAATCAAAGCCTAAATTGGTTAAAAACACAATACATCACCTCGCAGCTTGCATCAGTAGATAACCAAGATTTTTTGGCTCCAAGTTGGTTTTCACATTGCGGTACAAATGAACAACGCATCACGCATGTCTCGCCCTTGTGTACACCTACAACGATAGAAAAGATTAGTTAAGTTCAGTAAACAGTATATCGGACCTTGTATATTAACTACCCTTCTCTGTGTTTAGTGTTACAATACTTTTTAAGCCCATCGTATATGTTTGCATGCCTGTCTGATATAATAATCAAATAAGAGGAATCACATACAAAGGTTTTTAATCTGTTACAAAACCATTCCCAAGAATCATCGTCTCACTATCAACGATGCCATATGCCAAAGGGAACACTTGAAAATTAGCCTCTTGACCAAAGGCTGTCAGTAGCGTACCACCATACCTAGCCTTTAAAGATGTTCTATCTACGACAACCACCTTCCTAAGATGACCAAAACCCTTCACGGAAGCATCTAGGGAAATGAAAGTGTACTTGAAACTAGTTGTCCCACCACTTTCTGTTATATATTCCATGTTACATTTTATACCATCATTTATATGCTCTAACAATACCATATAATTCGGCATAATAGCATAGCTTCCACCAACTCAGCCTAGTGACCTATCCATCGCAAATTCCCGAGCCATCCAAGATTTCCAGTATGAAACATTGACATGGGATTCATCAAGCAAAATTTTTCTCAATCCATAAGGATTAGGACCCTTCTTTATGCATAAGTAATGCTTGGCAACCAATTTAGCAATGACTTGGGTTGTTGCCAATTTATGATAGTTTTTCCGCTCGTCTATTGTACAACAATGCTCCAATGTCGTTGATCTTATTTGAAGATTGTCAGAGATGTCCACTCTCGCAGCATAGATGCGCCATAGACATACAAACAAGGTGCATTTGAGGACCATGCAATTGGGTGAAGACCATGCTGTTTTAAAGTTACACTTTCGGTTGATAGCATTGATTACAATTTTAATCTTGCAATCGACTTTCTTTTTAAACACACGGCCAAAAAATATCTTGTCTCCCTCGTAGTCGAGGTTAAACAGAGCTCCATCTCCGCCTGCACATTTCAAATACTGGTATTTCAAACTCTTACCTACAACATGAATCTAAAAATAAGCTGTCTACCTAATCTGATATACAAAGTATCATAAAAGTAAAGATGTACCTTATGTGTAAATATCGTTGAAAAATGGAGGAGCATCTCGATTAAACAGTGCTGGATCATTTATGTCAGAAAAAACACGTTCTCACCTTCCTCATCGTTGTGACCCATCGAGGAATGACCCGACTGAAACGGTCCACAGAATCGTCCTCGCTTACTGTACCGCTTGAGTCAGATGCGGTTTGAAAGAGTCTTCTTACTACAGAGTGGTTTCATCTCTCACTAATAATTGCTGTTTGGGGAACATCTTTGCTTCTTCCCACCATCTCTTCTTGAAAAGATAATGTTCTCATGTCCAGAATCGGCGGATCCGGATCTACATTTACATCGTGTTGATGAGCAACACCCTTCCCTTTATCATCCAAACAATTTTGAAATCTTGGTCCACATTCTCTGCTCAACGGAGTAGTCAAACTATCGTCCATGGTACTCGGTAATCTACTAATCGTATAAGTTCACAAACATGTTCATATGATTCGTTCACACTGGTTGCATCCTCGTTAGGGGTCATTGCTTCTGAAGTGTCATTTTCCCCTCCTCCTTATGTTGCTTCCATCCCACATTCCTGAAATTAATATCTACTTCTGTTGTTATACGTTTCATCGCTAGTTGTGTCATCCTCCTTTGCATACCTTTCGTAGTTTGGTATTTTCTCTCAAAAACAACAACTCGGGCCCGTGTTACCAGCTAACTCGGGTTTTAATGTCACAAACAGATCTACTTCCTTTATGTCCCTATGCATTTGCACAAACACCCGCACATCATGCTCCTTGATATATTGGGGATCTACTAGACTGTCTTCCCTTACCAACATCCATTGCACATACTCATACGACATAATCATATTTATGAACGAGCCTCGGAAATCAATAGTCATGGCAACCAGATTAACAAGTTCTGAATATGACATGCCAAGGTAAATTCGTATTTGCTTTATCTCCTCATTCAGTTTTCTTATGAACGACCATTTCCCATTTGGAATTTTCATCCAGTTTCCCACCACAACTCTCACTAAGTCTTGAGTGGTGAGCTGCAAATCATCAAAACAAATAGAACAGTTAGTATATTATCATTAGTATATAACTGTTAAACAGAAGGTTTGCTTTTTTTGGTTCTTTTTTAGGGTGTATTGTTGGGTGTTAGGGTTTATATTTTACTCTTTTGGGGGTTATTTAAACAATTTTTGGGTATATTTTTGTATGCTCTCGCTTATTTCTGTATATCTTTTCCCTTCCTTGTGAATTACTATTATCTTTATAGGGTTCATTCACCGGTTTAGGGTATATGTTTAAGGTTTAGGGTTTATTGTTGCGTGTTAGGGTTTATATTTTACTCTTGTTGGGGTTAGTTAAACAATTTTGGGGTATATTTTTGTGTATGCTCTCGTGTATTTCCGGTGTATATTTTTCCCTCCTTGCGGATTACTATTATCTTTATGGGGTTTATTCACCGGTTTAGGGTATATGTTTAAGGTTTAGGGTTTCGTTTAACCATTACTTCTTTTGATTTTCACAGAAATTTTTAAAGTAGTTAGTATATCATCACGAAAATGTTGTTTATCATAAGTATTGTAAGGTCTTCAACAGCGGACCCTAGTGTTCAATTTTTACACTCAAGGTCTCCTCTTCCTTTCCTTACATATTATAATCTAGTTAAATATTGGGTCCTTCTCGGCGTTACCATTGTTGTTTCTGATTTATTAAAAATTGTTTCTTTTTATAAGTTTGTAATCATTTGTTAAAGCTCCCATCCTATTTTCAAAGAGAACATTGTTCATAGTCTTCTTCGGTGGTGTTCTCACGTAGATTTACGGTTTTTGTACCAGATTTTCGGAAGAGCAAAATCAAGTATTCAAAAACTGCATAATTTTTTCAAGAAATTTCGTCTGTAGTTAGTCAGTGAGTAAATAGATTATCACAAAAAAATTTATAACCGATAGTCTTCTTACCCTGTCAATCGCGCCGCGTTTGGTATACCGTCCATTGGAGTCGATTTTTAGTTTCTACAGACTAATACCTAGATTACTATGACTAATATAGAAATGAAGGTGTGACCTATGTTGTTTTTGAGGGGAAATTTCAAAATCTTAAATTTTTTGGTTACGCTACGGTTTAGACGGATGAAAAAGACGTCGTTGATTTGATGGCGCCGACTGACATCCGAAACAGAGCCAGATGGAAGCTACACTTCTTTTGCGTAGCGCGTGTACCGCACTGAGGGGCCGCGTGGAGATATCGCAGGCATATTGTTACCAACAATTAAATTATACAAAAAAATGTACATTCAACTAATTTATAGAAAAGAAAGTTATTCGCAAATTAGCACATAAAAATTTTTGTTTACATATTTATAATTAGATTTTTGCTTACCATATAATTCTTTTATACTTGTTAAATATAGTAAACATATTAAATACGTAGAAAAAATGAACAATCCATTTTTTTCCTTTTGTTTGTGGTCTTGGAGAATTCAGGACCAATCTTCCGAATAGCATAGTAGTGTAGTCTCAATCACTGATAAAGTTATGTGGTGCTAAGCATATTGACGAGTTCTTGAAATTAATGTTGCCAAAAGATGAGTTATTTTAATTTCCAAAAAAGGATGAGTTATTCTCTAGCAATTTATGGAGCAAGCAACCATGAGTGGTATATATTAATCATTTTTCCTTCGACCCTATTTAACTTTACCAACGACAATTTTTATTGAAGACACAATACATTTGTAATGTTTATAGAAATTTTAATTAAAAATACATTTATTTTTTAATAAATCATTTTATAAATTCGATATGAATTTAACTAATATATTTTTAAGTGGATAGTAAATCTATTAAGAATTGTTTGGAGAACATTAGAAGATTTAGAGTTTAAATTTGAAATTGTAAAATATTTTAGTTTTATATCATTTGTGGAATTAAAAAAATTTTGTCGTAATTTGTAACATATTTACTTTTTGTAGTATTTTTAAGATTTTTTAAGTGCCGTAACCATAATTATATATATATATATATATATAACAATTTTATCATAAAAACATAAAAAATATAGATCGTAAAATGTGACAGATATTTCTGATGGAAAATAACCAGAAATATTGATAGAAAAAATGACGAAAAATGTGATCGTCAATAAATTTTTGATGGGTTTTCTAATGGATTATTACTGACGGGTGGTACCCGTCAGAAATTTGTCACAAATACCGTCAGTAAATTTGTCCAATTTAAACTATCCATTGTTAGTTATTACCAACGGATATATTAAACTGTAAATTGTAATTCTATGAAAAGAAAACGTGTCTCGCGTGCAGGGTAATAGTGCCCTAGGAACATGTGGATATGGACTAAACAGCATTATATATACATATATACATTATTTATTTTTTGGATATATATAGACAAACATGTTTAGATACATTTAACATGTTAAAGTACAAAATAACATATTATTTTATGGATTCTAAAATATAATGAAATATCCTAATCGACATATTCATTTGTCGAGTAACATATTATTCTAAGTTTTCTAATATATAATGAAATATTTTCATTAACATATTCATATATGTCGAATTATTTTGAAACCATAATATGCAAAAAAGGATAATATTTTTTTAAATTTTAATTACTAATAATATTAAAATAAACCATGTCAGGTGAACCACATACAAAGAACGGAAAGCATAAGCTAGCCAAAAAATCACCGGAAAATCGAAAACCCATAACACAAGAAGAAGAGTATGATGATGGTATAATGGTCATAACACAAACCACCATCAAGAGACTCAACCGTCATCGACCTTCAGCATACTCACGACACCTTCAAAACATGCATTGACATTCTCCACAAGAAAATATAGTGTATATTATATTATAGTTAAGTTTCATGTAAATCTTTTGAAATATAGAAAGTCAAAGATTTATATTTATCTTTATTCTATTATAATTAGATTTTATATTTTAACAACTCTGTAAAGAGAGTTCTATATTTATTACTAATAAAATTAAGTTGTTTAGATTTTTAAACCTACAGTATTTATTTTGAGAGAGAAGAGAACTAAACTCCTCGAATTTGTATGGAATTGTTGACGACATTAAGTTGTAATCATCTTCCTTCGTGTCACTTAATTAATTTTGTTGGTGTTTTTTAACACTACAAGAAAACTGCGGTAAAAGTGACCGGAGGGATTCGTCAGGATTTCCTGAGGGAACCCTGCCGTATTTTGATCCGTCGGAAAAAAACCTAACGGATGTGTATTCGTAAGGAATTCGTGACGGATAATTCCTGACGTGCACATTCGTAAGAAATCCGTGACAAAATCTGTCAGGAAATTGGTTTGACAACATATATGTTAATATAACTGTTGCCAACGGTTATATTCTTAATTCATGACGGATGAATCCGTCAGGATTCCATCACGAGAAAGTCTATAAACCCATAACCCCTACATTCATTATTCACACATTCACAACATATATCTTACAAAAAATGTCTAATCCTCCTTATTTTCGATCATGGATGGATCGGGAATAAATAGATCCAGATACGAACCTTTTGAACGACGAGTATTCGCATGGTGTTATGGAATTCATGGAATAAGCACGTCGACAACCTCGGGCATAATGCTGTCGTAAGTTACTATGTCCATGCTCTGTTTGTCAGAATTTTCATAATATCAAGATAGATATAGTTTGGAATCACTTGTATACGAATGGTTTTATGCCTAGTTATAAGATTTGGTATTTACATGGCGAAAGACATGATATTGTTGCTAGTAGTAGTGGTAGCGAACGACCTGATCTTGTTGCTAGTACCAGCTGTAGCAAACCATTGGCCGATAGGATAGAGGAACCGAGAACGGATTTAGATTATGGTGCACCTACTGTTCAAATAGTTAATGGCGTTTATAGAGAAACTATAGAGACGACTCAGGGTTCGTACGAAGAACCAAATTTAGAAGCATGACGATTTTTTGATATGTTAGACGCAACGAATCAGCCATTATATAGTGGATGTAGAGATGGTCATTCGCCTTTATCATCTGCTAGTAGGTTGAAGACTATAAAGACAGATTATGACTTGCCTGAGGATGCAGTTGACGCAATAGCCAAGTTAGTGAGAGATATCTTGCCAGAGGTTAACAATGCTCCAGGTTCATATTACGAGATTCTGAAACTTATGTTGGGGCTTGGATTTCCGTATCAGGTTATAGATGTGTGCATCGATAATTTTATGATCTATTGGAGACGTAACGACACCCAGACGATGCGTACATATTGCCATAAACCAAGGTATAAGGATATAGGCGGTAGAGTTTCAGTGCCTTACAAGAGGATGTGGTGTTTTCCACTAACAAATAAGTTGAAAATGTTGTATCAATCTGAGAGAACATATGCGGCAAGGAGATGGCATGCTGAGCATAGATCCGATGGAGAGATTATACATCCTTCTGATGCAGAAGCTTGGCGGAATTTCAGTCTGCTTATCCAGATTTTGTATGCGAGCCAAGAAACGTCTATCTCGGATTAAGTACAGATGGATTCAGCCCATTTGGGAAGCATGGTAGACAATATTCTCTATGGCCAGTGATCGTGCACCATACAATTTGCCGCCATCTTTTTGTATGAACCGAGAGTTTCTATTTCTCTCTGTTCTTGTACTAGGGCCAGAACATATGAAATAATCACTTAACATGTTTTTGCAACCACTGATACATGAGGTGTTGACATTATAGAAACATGGGGAGCAAGTGTATGACGTGTCTTTACAACAAAATTTAGGATGCGTGCGGTTCTTATGTGGACTATAAGCGATTTCCCACCGTATGGCATGTTATCATGTTGGACAATTCACAGGAAACTAGCATGTCCATATTGTGCGGATAACACTGATTCCTTCCAGATGAAAAATGGAAAGAAAATATGTTGGTTTGATTGTCACCGAAGGTTTTTGCCCCCGAGTCATTCATATCGTCGATCAACAACATTATTCACGAAGAAGAGATGTGTTGACAGTCAAACACCTGAATTAGATGACACATATCTCTTATGGTGTTGTTATGACAAATGATGCAAATATTGGTAGAAATGGACACGTCAATGTTGAGTTTACGGGTATAAATCATAACCAGCACAAGAAAAAAATATTCCGGAATTTGCCTTATTGGCAAACACATTTGTTGAGGCATAACATAGATGTGATGCATGTGGAGAAGAACTTCTTTGACAACTTAATGAACATGGTTCTAAATGTCAAAGGGAAGAAAACAGATAATTTGAAGTCCAGATTAGACTTACCGGACATTTTTTATCGTCCTAAGCTTCACATCAACCCCGATGAAAGTTGTCTAGTTCCGGCATTTAGATTATCAAAGAATGCAAAGACCAAGTTCATTTACTGTATTATTTATAGGTTCAAATTCCCCAATGGGTACGCTACTAATTTGAGAAATTGTGTTGATATCGGAGAAGGCAAGTTCATTGGAATGAAGAGCCATGATTGTCATGTGATGATGCAACGCCTTCTTCCATTTGCATTTGAGAATATCTTGCCGAAAGATGTTCATGAAGTCATTGCAGGTATTAATGTTTTCATTATTGATTACTTACATGTTTTCTTTTCAGTTATAGTGTTTGGGGCTTTCTTCTGTGATCTTAGCAAGAGGACACTTACATTTGATGGTATTTTGACATTACAAGCGAACATACCCATGATCCTTTGCGACATGGAGAAAATTTTCCCACCATCTTTCTTCGGCGTCATGGAACATCTTATGATTCACCTTCTACGTGAAGTATCACTTAGTGGACCGGTCTAATATCGGTGGATGTACCCTTTTGAGAGGTACATGTTCCACTTGAAGAAAAAGGTAAGAAATCTAAGCAGAGTCGAGGGTTCTATTGTGCAACAAAGCATCAATGAAGAAGCTGTGAATTTCACACAATATTACTTTCCAAGAGATGTTCCGACAAAAAGTCATAGAACAAGTCGACATGACGACGGTGAAGAACATGCGATGTACCCAGCTTATGTTCCAAGCATGTCTTAACAAATTGGACGACTTAGTGGGAAGGATAAGAGTCACCGACTTACATCCGAGGAGTGGAACCATTTACATATGTATATCCTTACTAACTGTGAGGATATGGTCGAATATAAAAGGTACAAGTTCAATAATTTAAACATCTTAAAATTTTTATTATACATATTGTTTATATAACTTGTGATTATTTCAAATTATGTAGGTTATACAAGGTAGTCGTCCGTTGTTATTTCCCGGATAAATCTGAAGACGAAGTTGAGGCTCTAAAACAGGAAGAGTTCATCAAGTGGTTGCAATATTATGTAAGTAGTTGATTTTATTCAGTTAGAAGTAATATATTTTGCAAAATTCTAACTTATAATCTACACGTAAATATAGGTTGCAGAGGAAACATCAAATGGTCGAACATTTCTAACTTGGTTGCTCGATATTGCAAGAGGGCCAAACAACATTGTTACGTCATACCCAAGGTATTGCACGAGGGGATTCGCTTTCAAGGTCAACGCCTTAGATAGAGATAGGACGACCTTATATCATGGTATATCGTCTCTTCCGGAGATGTTTTGTACTACAACACTCTTCCAGAGATATTGGAGGTCCATTACCCAGGGATGTTGAACTTGAGATGTGTTGTCTTCATGTGTGATTGGTATGATCCAAGGGATGGTAGAGGTGTTAGAGTAGACAAGTTTGGCGTGACTTCGATCAACTCCCGTAGAAAACTTGGAAAACACAATCATTTCATTCTCGCCACACATGCGGATGAGTTATAATCTTGGATGTTTATTGAATTCATATAAATAATGTATTACATTTAGCTAACATAATATTTACGAATGTTGCAGGTCTCTTACATTACATACCCACACATTAGGAATATGAGCAATCATTGGGTAAAGGTGACGCAAGTAAACCATCGGCATATGATAGAAGGCGTTCTAGAGCATGAACCACTACAACTATTGGGTCATGGTTCTTTAGCTGAGATTCAGCCTTCTCTAGGCGTCAATCTAGTGGTGGATTTCTCAATGTTTGGCGATTTGAACGTCGGTATACATGACGTAGATGATGAGTCTGGTGACGAATTTGAAGATGATGCGAGTTCTGATCCATCAGATATTCATCGACTTCTGATTAGATTTTTATGTTTGTTACTATGTATGAACAATTTGAAATGTATTCCTTTTATCTATATTACGAAAATATGTTTTCGTATATGATGCCTGATGAAGTATATTATTCCTTGGAAGACTAGTTGGTACACGGACGGGAAGAAGCACAACATGATGCCTGATGAAGTCTTCGAAAGCTTCCTCAAATATTGGGAAAAAGAGAAGACCAAAAATAAGTCGACAACGAACAAGAACAACCGGATGTACCCGACAAGGCAAGGATATAGTGACTACGAACACCGATTCGAAGAGTTCGGTCACTCGAGCCGATGGGAGGGTATGAAAACATTTCAATATACCAAACTTAATATATTGTATATTCAGTTCTAAATTGATTCTCAATTTTAAATTAGGAGCGTGAGACTGGACATCGACCAGGCCCGTTCGAGCTTATGGAGGACATGCACACGAACAAGACGACGGGTGAGATACAAGATACGGTTGTTTGCAAGGTGGTCCAGACGACATAGCGGCATATCCGTGAGCGAGCATCTCAGGAGTTCGTTGATAGTGATGCATTCCCGCTTGATACCGAGTGTGAGATTGCGTCTCAGGTATGTAATATGTTAATTACATTTTAAATTATAATTTAACATATTTGTTTAGGTTTGTTTTAACATATTTATTTTTTGCTTCTTGCAGGTTACGAAGAAATAGAAGGGGTGCATGTTAGGGCTCGGGAACATGGCCTCTTACTGTTTCCCGGGATCCTCTCGATTGAGGGGTTCTTTTTGGGAGGAGGAGATGCGGCAGAAAGATGCGGCAATGGAGGCGATGCAGCATGTGATGCTTGAGATGTGGGTCGCGCAACGGGACCACGAAGCTCGCCTCGCCGCCCAACTCAAAGAGCAACAGGAGGAGATTTAACGTCAGATGGAATAGCGGATTCAGGTGACTATGGATTCGTTCATGGCGCAAATGACGCATCGGTACCCGCCGCCACCACCACCTCAGTAGTATAGTTTCTGTTTTTTTAGATTTTTATCGTTTTTTATCCGATATTTGTACTATTTTAGTTTTTGTAAATATTTTTCAAATTTTAGTTTTATTAATATTTTTGGAATTTTAATTATATTTATTTATTAAATATAATTTAAATTATTAATTATTAAATACATATTATTAATCAAATATATCAATTAATAATTAAAATTAATTTTTTATTTCAAAATATATGATCTGTTAGGAATCCATCAGGAATTATCTGTCAAGAATTCCTTACGGATATTCAATTACAGACCATCTAATCATGACAGACTAAATCCGTCACGAATCCGTAAGTATAGCCAAATCGTGACGGATTCGTGATGCATTTGTCCGTCACGTTTGACTATTTTCTTGTAGAATTCGGCTCTTCGTTGGAGAGGCCGACCTTTTGGTAAAAGACACTCTTAGAGAGTAAACAAAAACAATAGAGAAGAGAGAAAAGTAAAAGAACTTAAGTAGTAACAAAATTTAATTAGTTTTATGAAGAAATGAAAACATTAAGTAAGGAAAATTTTACTTTCTGTTTCATCACTATGTGAATAAGTCTAAACTATTATGTGGAAATACAGTTAGGTACGTTACTCTTAATTAGCAAAAAATATTAATTTCATATTAATACCTAACATATTCACACCCCTTTAGTTCATCATATATATTTTAAGAGTTTCAGAAAATGGTCAAATTGGATATTTATTTATTTATTTATTTATTTATTTATTTATAAGAAGTATATATAGTCCAATCAACATTAATTAGGGTGGGCAATATCATGCTTAAACCCACACATAGATAGCTCTGAAATGATAACGAATTTGTGGACAACATAAGAGATCAATTTTATTGCTTCTTTGACTGCATTTCTAAATGCATTATATATATATATATGTTTGCTCGTCCTTTCTCAAGCCTCTCATAAACAAAAATAGAAAACCAAAAAACCATAATAGAAAACCAAAATTAGTAATAAATATGGCTTTTATAGGCGTTTATTTATGGACGGTCCTTGCCTTCCTGTTGACGTTGATGATGTTTCAGTTGAACATGACCAACAAGAGAAAGAAAGCGACAGAATTGGCTGACGTGGTGACGGAAGACTGTGCTGCTGATGTCATCATCGTTGGTGCCGGTGTCGGCGGCTCGGCTCTCGCATATGTTCTTGCCGAGGTACAAAAGTATATATAGTGTGGCATCAAACAGGACCGGTCATGAGATTTTAAAATTTTCTAAAAGCCGCAATCTACAATGGAAAAATAGGCAAAAAGTGTACGGTTTTTCAGAAAATTGGCCGTTTTCTTAACTAGAATTTTAAAAAGGACTGTAAGCGCATAATTGCTCTGCTTGGGATCAGGGCAGACTATGCATCAAAGTTTTGTTTTGAAAGTATTAAACTTACACCACTCTTTAATTAACTAGTTTCGTATAAATACAAAGGTGTTCTCATATATATGAAAAAGTAGAACATTGGCAATAGGTAAATTAAAATAAATTATGGATTTGAAAATATACATTAATTTTTATATATATA
>OVBE01012996.1:0-13009 GCA_900406425.1 Iberis pinnata
ACCAAGGATTAGCAGTTAGTGTTAGCATTGAGCATTTTAGGATATCGTTTGAACACCGAGTCGATTACCTTTGCCCGTTTGTTTAGCTTTTTATCATTGCATTCTTCGTTTCAACTTTATTATCATTCTAGTTTAATCATTTGTCGGTTTTCACGACTTGCACGTTTTAATTGATAAACACAACCAACTTTTAATTGCTTAGACTGAACGTGATTCTAATAGAACTAGTGAGTTAATTGCATCCAGAACTATATTTGACACCTAAGTACTACATCGAAAGTCAAGTAGTCTAGGATTACTTGCTAGATAGGAGTAAAAACCTGTTTATCATTTGTAGCATGAAAATAGTAACAATTCTTAAGTTCTAAAATCATGCCTGAAGGTAAGGACAATGTATATGTTCCTATAGCTAATGCAACAACTTTTTCTCCATTAGCCACATGAAGTTCAACTTGTCCTTCCTCTAAAACTCTACCGTCAAGAAATAAAAGAAAAGCGGAGAAAAATTAATATGATGTTCATGAACTATGAGCACTCTCAACATTTAAGAAAACTCCCACTAAACTCAAAAATTCCTCAAAAAGAGTTTAGCGATCCAAGATCCATATTTCAGTAGAATTCAAGTGAGCTTTGGCTCCACCCCTGAATGTCTAGCTATTTAGGTAAGCAACTTCATTGTTAATTATATCTAATATAATTCTTGGTTGTGGATGACATCTTATGTCTTATCCAACCCTATGTCTTTAAGCCCAAAACCGTTTTGATAGCCTAGTTAAGTTAACCAATCTTATTTCACATAGTAACAATTACTTCTAAAATTTTCGAACCATCATGGACTACTGCTTTGGTAGACCCGCCACACAATGATTAAAGATTTGATTGTCACTATTTGTCTCACTTCTAAACAATTGTAGACCACTGCTTTGGCAAACCCGCCATACAAAAAAATTTAAAATTTGACAATAAACAAGATAGGAGAAACATCAAAATACTTAACACATTTAATGACGAATTAATTAAATATATTCAAATTATATTCAAATTTATATCAAATATATATATATATATATATATTATTTTTTTATGAAATGTTAAATTGATTAGAAAAAAGAATAGAAGTGTTATGTACAAAAGAATGTTTGGGAAAGCTGTAAAAATTGATATATATGGCTCCTAGCGATGATTATCCTGGTGGCCTCGCTAAAACCTGATTCTAGAAAATCCAATGGGATAAAACTAGAACCAGGAAAAATAGTACCTAAAAAGAGAAAACAGTTGAAGGGACATCCATCTTGATACGAGTCCGTGATAACGTGATTGGATAGGAACCATATACCTAAAAAGAGAAAACAGTTGGTAAAAAAATTTCGCCGGGAACGAGATCAACAACTTAAAATTTTGAATTAGGTCGGATGAAGGGACATCCATCTTGAGACGAGTCCATGATAACGTGATTGGATAGGGTAGTGCAAGCTAAGAAGTCATAGCAGAATAGTTGTTACTATCATCTGGAGTAGATGAGAGTGCGGTTGTGGAGGTTGACCATGACATCGAGCATTCCTCTCACGCCAAATCGTGTATATTGTGGCTTGCAGGCAGAGGCAAAGGAGAACGGAATCCAAAAGCGAGTGGGAACATATCTGGATGGAAGCAATGGTGTGCTGCCAGTCCGGAGATAGGCGATGCCGGAGAATGGTGGACGTGAGAGTAGACCACAAAGTGTAAGTGTAAGGACATGCAAAGTAGAGATGGTCCCGAGTTTTGTCATGTTCACCACAAAAAACACAGGGCTGTGGTCGTCCCCACATTCGCATTCGACTACCTGTGGACAACCTGTCAAGAAATTTCAGCCAAGAAATAAAGGCGTAACGAGGAATAGACTGTTTGAACCAAACAATTGTTGTCCAGGATTTAATAGAGATAGAGGGGCAAATTTGTTTCCAGGTAACGGTAGGATTGAAGTAGTCCTTGTATTGATCATTCCCATGGTTCCAGAGACGAACTTCGGGTACATCAAATAGTGATGGGAGTGGGAGGGCAAGTATGGATTGGTAAAGAGGCCGAAGAGATAGCCGACGAGTACGCCTGATCCGCCAGCGTCCCGAGGTAGCCGCAACAGCTACTATTGCTTGGCGTGGAATACCGAATTCACGAATCCCCACATCACCAACAGCTGCAAATAAAGAACCAAGAGAAGACCAGTTATCAAACCAAAAGGACGTTATGGAGCCATTACCTATCCAGGTTTTGAGAAACGTGGTTGCGAGGGGACGCAACTTGAGAAATTTGCGCCAAATCCAAGATCCAGCAGTTGCCGTGGGTGAGACGTCCCAGAAGGTTGCTTGGCGGAGAAGATACAACCTTGTCCAAGCCGTCCAAAGGTACGAGGTATTGGTATGTTAGCGACAGAACAATGAAAGAGAGAAAACCGTGGAAGTATCTTCAAAGCATCGAACCCCGAGGCCGCCCTGCGATTTGGGATAACACATATCAGCCCAACTTACCTTAGCGAATGATGAGTGTTTTGGTGAGCCCGACCACAAGAAGTTGCTACATAAGCTATTCAACGCATTCAGGCAGCTTCTCGGCAGGCGAAAAGCAGATTGCCAGAAGTTGACCGTGCTAACAATTACTGATTGTAATAGCTGTAAACGACATGCGTAAGATAAAAGCTTAGTGGACCAAGAATTTAACCGAGAACGAATACGATCAATAAGAGGTTTGTAGTCAGCACGGGACAGCCTCTTGGTCGTTAATGGCAAGCCTAAGTAGCAGATTGGCAGTGCTTCACACCGCATGCCACTATCAGCGACAGCACGGAGGATGGACGGTGTTGGGTGTGCCGTGAGGAAATCCGAAGACTTCATGACGTTCACACAAAGACCGGAAGCGTTTCCAAACAGATCCAACACCTGTAATATCCCTTGAAAAGAACTTGGACTGCCATCCGAAAAAACCAAAATATCATCCGCAAAACATAAATGGGTAAGACCAAGTCTATGGAAATTTGGGTGATACCCAATACGACCAGTGGAAGCAGCGTCATTCAAAATATTTGACAACACATCATTAGCAATTACATATAGGTAAGGGGAAAGAGCACAACCTTGGCGAAGCCCGCGAGAGCTCGGGAAGTAACCTGCATATTCACCATTGACAAAGATGGAGAAAGTAGCTGTGGATAAACATAAATGAATCCAATGATAAAGAGAGGGGGAAAATCGAGAACCTGGAGAGTGGAGAGGATGAAATCCCAATTGACGGAATAAAAAGATTTGGAGATGTCAAGCTTTAGTATAAAACGCTGCGAGATAGTCAGTTTATGATAGTCTTTCACTAGCTTAGTTTCCAAGAGAACATTCTCCAGTTGAAGTCGGGTTTTGATGAAGGCGCTTTGGTTTGGTTCGATGAAAGCAGGAAGGTGAAATTTGAGATGGTTGGCAAGGATCTTCCAGATAAATTTGTAGAGAATATTGCAGCACGAGGTAGGGCGGTAGTCTCGGATGGTCTGTGGATCGTCAGTCTTAGGAATGAGGGAGATGAGCGTGGCATTAATGCCTCGAGGGAGGAAACCATAGAGGAAAAAGACTGAACGGCAGTGACGAAGTCCGATCCAATGTGTGACCAGGCTGCTTCAAAAAATTCAGCCGTGTATCCATCCGGTCCCGGGGCTTTTTAGACGGCATGGAGAATAGGGTGTCATGAATCTCGGCAGCCAAGATTGACTGTGTGAGCTGCTCACCTACAATCAAAGGACAACGATAAGTAAGCAGTCGTTGAAGATAGGAGGGATCTAAAGGAGTAATAGGATCAGGGTGTTGGAGAAAGGTCTGGAAGTGGCGGACGGCTTCAGCTTTTATCTCAGCAATGTCAGTCGTGATTTTTCCCGAAGGAAGGACGAGACAATGAATGGTGTTATGGCTAGTTCGCAATGAAGCGTTGCGGTGGAAAAACCAGGTGTTATGATCCCCATGTTGTAACTAAGTGATGCGCGATTTCTGTTGGTATAATCTTTCCTCAGCACGAGCTAATAAGGACCATTGTCTTGCTGCATCGGATTCAGCTTGAACGTTTGATGGTGTGGGATCGTTGAGAGCTCGAGATTGGCATGAACAAAGATGATCATGGGCTGCTCGAGTGCGATCCATAATATCTCCATAGGATGAACGGTTCAACTGCTGAACAGTGGACTTCAAGAGCTTTAGATTAGTGTGAAATAACCGAATGGCAAGGCGGGAATGTGTTAAAGGAGGATGCTGAGCCCATGCCTCATCAATAATCTGCGAAAAATTAGGATGGTCAGTAAGGAAATTATTAAACTTAAAAGGCTTGCGGGAGGTAAAATGAGACGAAGTGAGATGGATAATGCATCGCGCATGATCCGAGACTCCATTTGTTTCAAACACTGCAAACGAGTCGGGGAAAGCCTGCATCCAAGTGTCATTGACTAAACTCTTATCCAGTTTCTTTGCAATGGGATCGTCAGAACGATGATTTGTCCATAAAACACGATCCCATAAAATTATATTATAAAATATAAATTATAAAATATAATAGGAACATATCACATATATATATGTAACTAATTAAATTATAAAATTCTTAACTCTAATCGAATTAGAATTAAGAAATAAATAATTTGGATAATTATAATCTCGGAATCGTATCTTTCTATACGATTACAAAAAGATTTATAATAGAAAAATCTCATCGAATGAGATAACGAGAAGAAAGTTCACGATTAACTTCTCCAAAATCCTTGATTCTATCGAAACGAGATATAAATGCCAGTTCTATCTATCTTATAAAGAGACTAAACTAATCATGAATAACAAACATGCACCCTTTCTTTTACCAATAAAATCAAAGATACATGCATACTTAAAACATTTTAGTATATATCATGCCCAGATACGATATTGTGTTAACATAATACTATGATTTCTTTGAACCGATTCAAAGAGAATCAATGATATTCGAAATTCACAATAACAACCAACGACACATATTGTAACATGCATACATTCTTTCATGAATACAAACGCATGCAGACGTGCATACAACAAAAATCAATCATGCATAATTATTCAACGATTTTCTTTATAATAACATGCACAACATTCAATAGGCAGAGAGGGATTTGGTTTACAAGAAACCAAACCGACAACGAATTAATCCTCAATAACCAATCATATGCAGAAGTCAAGATCAATTAATAAATCTTAATTAACATGTCCATCAAAGATACTTCGTGTACGAGTGATTACAATTTAATTTTATGTATATCATATATACTTAAATAGATCTAAAATCAAAATTACATACGATCGCTCTGATACCACTGTTGAAATTCGTACCGATTAATAACGCTTTATAAATTTTAATGACAAATTCAATTTCCCATAATTCGTGCAAATTAAGAATCACATCTAAATTATAAGGTATAAAACATACCTGGTAATTACGCAGCAGAACATAAACTGGAACTAGTCGAGGTTTCTGAGCACTCCAAGTGTCGTGCCTCTACCGGTATCGACATGCACAAAAATTGGATGAAAATCGGTATGCTAATACCTTACGAGATCAAATCTCTAAAGAGTCGTTGCGACGAACTATTTGTCTCTATCTCCTTGTCTTCTCTAGGGTTTCATTGATTCTCTCTCACAATTACATTAATGATTAATGCAATATATATGAGTTAATGTGTTTATCACAATACGTGAGCATCATGGGCCAAGTGTAGCGCCCGTGAACCAAAATCCTGGCTGGGACGGCCATTTCAGAACATGAAAGTCGAGAACAGAGAGGTTCAGACAGTATGTTGGGAAAATTTTCCGAAAAATTCTAAGTATAAAAAAATCAGTTCGAGAACAATGCTAAGTTTATGCATGGTTCCATGACTTGTTCGGGAAAGGATGCATCATTTGATTGAGTTCCAGTCTAAGTCTATTTATTATTAATTTTTATAATTATTAATTAAATAGGCAGTGACTTCTCAAACACATGTAATGTATCCTGGTGGAAATCCGAAAATTGTCACTAATGTATTATAGGGGGGGGTGGGTCTAGTTGAGCACTGGACCAGTTGGGTTGGATGGACCGAATGATGCTAATTCCCCCTTAGACCATGCATGGGAAACATGGTTGGGATGCTTGACAAGCATCTTTGGACCAATTTGGGAAGATCAATCAAGAATTATCGAAGATCGAAGATCCGATCATGGCTTATATCAGATCAAGTGGGAATCCGATCGTAGTTGGGTGAGTTCAGTTAAGGATTGAACAAAAATCATGCAATTAGGTGGAAATCCGGTCAAATGAGTTGATTCCGAGAATTTCAGAAGTTGGTCGGATGGTTGGTAGCATGGTTGGTGAAAGTGGGTGGAAGTTGGTGGAAGTTGGTGGAAGTTGGTGGAAGTTGGTGGAAGTTGGTCGGATGGTTGGTGAAAACCGTTGGACCCAGACAGGATAATCAGATTCGGACAAGGCAGTTGAGACTGTCGGATTCTGACAAGGCAGTTGAGATTGTCGGGTTTTGGACAAGGCAGTTATGCCTGTCGGCAATTGGGACTGTTGGACCATGTGTGTGCGAGTGAACACGCGCATGAGCGGTTATGCAGACGGATGTTCGCATCAGAACGTGGGAAGTTATAGGAAATCATGCGCCCAAGCGGTTTTCTGAAAAATGTCACGGATTGATAACTTGGCATAATCTGATTGGACGGTTGAAGGAGCGGTTGGCTCGACTAAAAACCGCCATCTCGCCTATATAAGTGAATTGATCGGCTCATTTCAACTCTATGCGCGAGAAAAATATCTTGAGAGAGAAAGTTAAGCATAGAGAGAGAGAAAGTTCGAGCAAGGGAAGATCAGTTCGTGATTTAAGTTGAGAAGAAGGAATTCAGTCATTCCAAAGTGCCGATCAAACCGCAGAATCCCAAAGCAATCCAGTCAGTTCGTCCAAATTGTTAAGGTGAGTGCGTGTAGAAATATTAGACTTTCTTTGTGACTGTCTAAGGCTAGTAAAAGCCGTTTTCTGTTAAAATAACTTATGTGGCTAAGATCCATGATTCAGGTAAATAATGACCGAACAATGAACTGATAAGGCAATGATGCCGAGAAAACTTACTGTCAAGGCAATGAAGCCGAAATGTACTGAAATGGCCGTGTGAGCCGAACTGTTAAAGCACACTGGACTAGACTGATGATTGATTCAGGTGATTCCAGATAAAAAGCGTAATGAAAAGTTCTAAGGGAATCCAAATAAAAAGCGTAATGAAAAGTTCTAAGGGAACAAGTCTTACTGTTGGCTAAGTGTTGCGGATTAAACCGTACTCACTAAGCAATACCTTTGCTTATGCCTCCTTTGTTTTTGCAGGTAAAGCTAAGGAGTGAGACAGCTCGCGGAATCAAGGCAAAGGAAAAGAAAGGATGGATGGTTGTAAATATTTTGGGTTGATTTAACTAAAAAGGGTTAATGCAATGTAATAGCTTATGTAGCAAGACTGATTTGTATTAAACTCGTTAAATCTATGAATAATGCATGTTTTTAAGTTAAGACAAATGAAAGCATTTAAAATAACGAATGAAAATTGACTAAGTAAAGAAAGGACTTAGAAATAATGAAAAAGGATAAAATTCGGCTAAGTAAGGAAAACCTCTAAAGCATGTCATGGCTTGGATTAAACGAGCCATGAGTCGGGCCAGTTAAGGAAATCAGGTTGGGGTGTTGCAAATTGGTATCATATGATGTGATCCTTGGCATGGATTGGCTTGGAAAGCACAAGGCGCATCTAAACTGTCATCGAGGCAGGGTCAAGTTCGAAACTAATAATGGAATGTTGGAGTATCAGGGAATACAACCAAGAAGTGGAAGTATGGTGATCTCAATGATCCAAGCGGAGAAGCTCATCAACAAGGGTTGTGAGACGTACTTGGCCACTATCCAGACCGTGGAAGTTGGGCCAGATGCGGAGTTGGGAGACATTCCAGTGGTGCAAGAATTCGAGGACGTGCTCGAAGCATTGATTGGTTTGCCACCACATCGTGATGATCCGTTCACAATTGAGCTGGAACTGGGAACAGCGCCGTTGTCCAAAGCGCCTTACCGGATGGCTCCGACTGAGATGGCCGAGTTGAAAAAGCAACTAAGTGAATTGATAGAAAAAAGATTTGTGCGGCCAAGCAGTTCACCTTGGGGCGCACCAGTCTTGTTCATTAAGAAGAAAGATGGCAGTTTTAGGCTGTGCATCGATTATCGTGGGCTGAATAGGGTGACTATCAAGAACAAGTACCCTTTACCGTGAATTGACAAATTATTGGATCAGTTGAGAGGTGTAACTTGGTTCTTGAAGATAGACCTTGCATCAGGTTACCATCAGATTCCTATCAAGGAAGATGATATCAGGAAGACCGCCTTTAAGACAAGGTATGGTCACTTTGAATTCGTGGTTATGCCGTTTGGGCTAACTAATGCACTGGCTGCCTTCATGAAGCTCATGAATGGCGTGTTCAAGGACTGTTTAGATGAGTTTGTCGTCATCTTCATTGATGATATTCTTGTTTATTCAAAGACTAGTGAACAACATGAAAATTACTTAAGGGTGGTGATGGATCGGTTGCGGGAACATAAGCTGTATGCTAAGTTGAGCAAGTGCAGTTTCTGGCAGCGGGAGATTGGCTTCTTGGGCCATGTCGTTTATGATAAGGGAGTATCCGTAGATCCTGAAAAGATCACGGCAATCAAGGATTGGCCGAGACCTCAGAATGCCTCGGAAATCAGAAGTTTGATGGGCTTAGCTGGATATTACAGGCTGTTCGTCAAAGGCTTTGCCAGCATGGCTCAACCAATGACTAAACTGACTGGAAAGGATGTTCCATTCGTTTGGGGAAGCGAATGTGAAGAAAGCTGCAGGAAGCTTAAGGATATGCTGACTAGCACTCCTGTATTGGCGTTGCCGATACCAGATGAGCCATTTATGGTTTATACTGGTGCATCACGGATTGGCTTGGGTTGTGTGCTCATGTAGCAAGGGAAAGTGATAGCATATGCATCAAGACAGTTAAGGAAGCATGAAGGTAACTATCCAACACATGATCTGGAAATGGCAGCAGTTGTGTTTGCCTTAAAGATTTGGCGATCCTACCTTTATGGTGGAAAGGTCCAAGTATACACGGACCACAAAAGCCTCAAGTACATTTTCACTCAACCTGAGTTGAACCTAAAACATAGGCGTTGGATGGAGTTGGTTGCGGATTATGACTTGGATATTGCCTACCATTTGGGAAAGGCAAATCTAGTCGCATACGCATGAAGCCGGAAAAGGGTAGCTTCGGCTATTGAAAAAGACTTGGAAGGCTTAGTTGGAATGGTCGGATCCTTAAGACTTTGTGCCTTAACAGCAGAAACGAGCCATTGGGATTGGATGCAGAAGATCAGGCGGATTTGTTAAGAAGGGTCAGGTTGGCCCAAGAAAAAGATGAGGAGTTGGTTAAAGCTGCGAAGAATGAGCATTCAAAATATCAAACTTCAAGCAATGGGACCATCTTGGTGAATGGCCGAGTGTGCGTTCCAAAGGATAAGGAGTTAAGGGATTATATTCTAATGGAAGCACATCAGTCTAAGTTTTCTATACATCCAGGTTCGACTAAGATGTATAGAGATCTTAAGAGGTACTACAATTGGGTATGAATGAAGAGAGATGTAGGCAGTTGGGTTGCGGGATGCCAGACCTGTCAAATGGTAAAGGCTGAGCATCAAGTGCCAAGCGGATTATTGCAAAGGCTACCCATTCCTGAGAGGAAGCGAGATATGATCACAATGGACTTTGTAACCGGATTGCCTATGGTAAAAGGCAAAGATGGAATATGGGTGATTGTGGATAGACTGACCAAGTCTGCTCACTTTCTTGCCATAAACAGGATGGACAACTCTGAAGTTATGGCTGAGAGGTATGTCCAGGAAATAGTGCGGCTGCATGGTGTACCAGCCAGCATTGTTTCAGATCGTGACTCCAAGTTCTACTCGGAATTTTGGAGATCACTCCAGAAAAGGTTTGGGACGAAAGTACACATGAGCATGACTTATCATCCCCAAACTGATGGTCAATCCGAAAGGACCATTTAGACTTTGGAAGATTTGTTGAGAGCATGTGTGCTGGACTGAGGCGGCAAGTGGGAGAGTTATATCCATTTGGCCGAATTTGCTTATAACAACAGTTATCAAGCAAGCATTCAGATGTCGCCTTATAAGGCACTTTATGGAAGGCCTTGCCGAACTCCCTTGTGCTGGACTCAAGTGGGGGAGCAAAGCATATATGGCCGAGACTTTGTGGAGCAGACCACAGAGAAGATCCGAGTCCTAAAGATAAAAATGAAGGAAGCTCAAGAGCAAAAGAGTTATGAGGATAAGCGAAGAAAAGAGCTTGAATTCGGAGTAGGTTACATGGTCTACCTCAAGACAATCACTTACAAAGGAAAGGATTGAGCATCTAAGAATGCCAAGTTGAATCCAAGGTACATGGGGCCATTCAAGATTCTGGAAAGAATAGGCGTGGTTTCCTATAAGTTGGATTTGCCTAAGGAGATGAACCAATTTCATGATGTGTTCCACGTATCTCAGCTAAGGAAGCAAGTCAGTAATCGGGATAAGATTATGACTGAGATTCTGGTGGACTTAAGGGAAAACCTTACTGTGGAAGGAATTCCAGTTCGGTTAGTGGGCAGAAGGACCAGAACTGAAAGGAAGAAGAGGAAACAACTTGGGAACCCGAAGAACTTATGAAGGAAAAGTTCGGAAAGTGGTTTGAGAAACAGAAAGTGGTTCGGGCTAAGAAAGACTAAGGTGAAAATTCGAGGACAAATTTAAGCCTAAGTGGGGGATAGTTGTAGCGCCCGTGAACCAAAATCCTGGCTATGACGGCCATTTCTGAACATGAAAGTCGAGAACAAAAGAGGTTCAGACAGTATGTTGGGAAAATTTTTGGAAAAAATTCTAAGTATAAAAAAATTAGTTCGAGAACAATGTTAAGTTTATGCATGGTTCCTTGACTGGTTCGTGAAAGGATGCATCATTTGATTTAGTTCCAGTCTAAGTCTATTTATTATTAATTTTTATAATTAATAATTAAATAGGAAGTGACTCCTCAAACACATGTAATGTATCCTAGTGGAAATCCAAAATTTTTCACTAATGTATTATAGGGGGAGCGGGGGGGGTGGGGGGTGGGGTGGGTCTAGTTGAGCACTGGACCGGTTGGGTTGGATGGACCGAATGATACTAATTCCCCCTTAGACCATGCATGAGGAACATGGTTGGGATGCTTGACAAGCATCTTTGGACCGATTTGGGAAGATCAATCAAGAATTATCGAAGATCCGATCACGGCTTAGATCAGATCAAGTGGGAATCCGATTGTAGTTTGGTGAATTCAGTCACGAATTGAACTAAAATATGCAATCAAGTGGAATTCCGGTCAAATGAGCTGATTCCGAGAATTTCGGAAGTTGGTCGGATGGTTGGTAGCATGGTTGGTGAAAGTTAGTGGAAGTTGGTGAAGTTGGTCTGATGGTTGGTGAAAACCATCAGATCCAGATATGATCGTCGGATTCGGACAAGGTAGTTGAGACTGTCGGATTCGGACGAGGCAGTTGAGACTGTCGGATTCGGACAAGGCATTTGAGATTGTCGGGTTTCAGAGAAGGCAGTTATGCCTGTCGGCAGTCAGGACTACCGGACCATGTGTGTGCGAGTGAACACGCGCATGAGCGGTTATGCGGACGAATGTTCGCATCAGAACGTGGGCAGTTATGCGAAATCAGGCGCCCAAGCGGTTTTCTGAAAAATTTCGCAGATTGATAACTTGGCATAATTTGATTGGACGGTTGAAGGAGCGGTTGGCTCGACTGAAAACCGTCATCTCGTCTATATAAGTGAATTGATCGGCTCATTTCAACTCTTTGCGCGAGAAAAATATCTTGAGAGAGAAAGTTAAGCATAGAGAGAGAAAGTTCGAGCAAGGGAAGATCAGTTCGTGATTTTAGCCGAGAAGAAGGAATTCAGTCAGTCCGAAGTGCCGATCATACCGCAGAATCCCGAAGCAATCAAGTGAGTTCGTCCAAATTGTTAAGGTGAGTGCATGTAGAACTGTTAGACTTTCTTTATGACTGTCTAAGGCTAGTAAAAGCCATTTTCTGTTAAAATAGCCTATGTGGCTAAGATGCACGATTCGGGTAAATAATGACCGAACCATGAACTGATAAGACAATGATGCCGAGAAAACTTACTGTTAAGGCAATGAAGCCGAAATGTACTGAAATGGCCGTGTGAGCCGAACTATTAAAGCATACTGGACTAGACTAGTGACTAATTCGGGTGAATCCGAATAGTCAGGGCAGTTTGGTCGAACCGTGGGTTAGATTGGTGATGCATCTGGGTGAATCCAGATGATCATGACAGTCTAATCCGAACTGTTAAGTAAAAACCGTAATGAAAAGTTCTAAGGGAACAAATCTTACTGTTGGCTAAGTGTTGCAGATTAAACCGTACTCACTAAGCAATACTTTTGCTTATGCCTCCTTTGTGGTCGCAGGTAAAGCTAAGGAGTGAGACAGCTCGCGGAATCAAGGCAAAGGAAGGGAAAAGATGGATGGTTGTAAATATTTTGTGTATATTTAACTAAAAATGGTTAATGCAATGTAATAGCTTATGTAGCAAGACTGATTTATATTAAACTCGTTAAACCTATGAACGAATGCATGTTTTTAAGTTAAGACAACTGAAAGCACTTAGAATAATGCATGAAAATCGGCTAAGTAAAGAAAGGACTTAGAAATAATGAAAAAGGCTAAAATTCGGCTAAGTAAGGAAAACCTCTAAAGCATGTCATGGCTTGAATTAACCGAGCCATGAGTCGGGCCAGTTAAGAAAATCGGGTTAGGGTGTTGCACCAAGCCCAACTCTAGTTGTGATTCTTAATCACGTTAACATATGTAATTATATATATATATA
>OVBE01012997.1:0-13009 GCA_900406425.1 Iberis pinnata
TATATATATTATGATTATATTTATTTAAAATTTGTTTTTAATATATATATATATATAGTTTTTCTTCGTATGTATATATATATATATAAGAAATTATTTTTCAAGAACATATTTTATTTATGAGATAAATTATCTAACTGACCATTAATCGCTCGACTAAATTATTAGGTTATGACTAAATTTTTGAAGTTGTAATCATTTTAAAGAAATTACTTTATTTATTATATCATATCAAATTATTATGTTATGACTAGATTGATATAAAAATGTTTTACAGAAAAATGAGTCTTGACCAAAATTAACAAGCGATTAAAAACGTTTAATTTGTTAGTTAAAAGATGTTTAAGAAAAACATATTTTAAAATAATTAAACAAATTTCTTATATATTGACAAAGATAAACTATATATATATATATATATATATATATATATTTAAAAAAAATTAATAAATATAATCATAATATATATATATATATATATATATTTAGGAGAAAATATAATAAAATCATTACAACAAATCGACATTATCCTTTGAGTACCCCGAGATACAAACATTATCGACATAATACATATATTATATAATATAATTGTGATTTTACGTTTTAAAATTTTATTTAATTTAAAATCATTACAAACTTAAATCAACTAAATATTAAAAGTAATAAAAATAAATATTCAGATTTATACTTTAGATAAATTTGCTTCATTATTTTGACAAGATATTTTCCATAAACATCACTTAACTAACATATTAGTAACATAAAATAAATATTTCAATAAAATAAAAATATCAAACAAATACTGAACTTTTAGAAATTATTGAAAAAATAAAAAAAACTTTCGTTAACCAAGCCAATAAAGTACTGCCGTTAAGTTGACTAAAAGTCAACTGTTAGTCAACTTAACAGCGGTACTTAATTGGTCTAGTCAATGAAAGTTTGTTATTTAAATTGAAATTCTAAAAAAAGTTTGATATTTATTTAGGAGAGAGAAAAATTCATGATTTTTTCAACACATTTTGAAAGTTCAGTATTAAAATTACATTTTTCCCATAGAGCAAGGCTTCGACGTCTAGGTATTCGGTTCAATTTGGTTTACTTTATTCGGATTTTGGGTAGTTCGGATATAGAAATTTATGATATATTCGTATACTTTTAAAATTTTATTCGGATTTTGTTCGGTTTAGGTTCAATCACGATTATTCAAGTAATATATATTGATATTCATTTGGATATCTCACTTTTTATTTTTATTTGATATTTAAACAAAAATTATTACTAAAAATAAATATAAAATTATTTTTTATTAATATATACATTTCATAAGAAAAAATTTGGTGAAGTTTTCGGGTAGTTTATTTTGGTTCTTAAAATTTTGGTTCTGTTTCGGTTTATGTGGATGATAAATTTTAATATCCATTCAACTAATTTCACAATCGGTTTAGATTTAGAACCAAATGTTTTGGTTTGGTTCTTCGGATGTCGATCATTTTTCCAACTCATGTTAGAGTCAAACAATGTTTTGAAATCCGATCCGAACCCGCAGTTGAACCGGCAAAATCAGTGATCCAGCGAAGAATCTGAGTCGGGGTTTTCTTAAACACTGCCACTTTTAAAATCGATAAAACCATGGTTAAACCGTGACCCCAGTCAACCGGAAGGATCGGGTCAATATAATAAATAAAATTGTGCAATTCTAATTAATAATTTACTATTTTATTTGTATATAAGTACTATTTTGTATAAAAATAATTGACTAGCAAATACTATGCTTTATGAATTTATAGATATTGATTATGATTTCATTATGCCACCAGAAGAAGAGAAATACTATGAAGATTGGTTAAAATGATGTTTTATTTTATTTTCGACATTATTTAGTTTGTCTTATACTATTATACTAGATTTATTATGTGAATACCCTAGATTTGAATTACTAATTTACATTTATTGTTAGACATTTTCATCGTGTTTTTTATTGTTAATTTAATGTTTATATCAAAATTGTTAGAAATTACAAGAAGATTTGTTTTATTTTTGTAAAAACATTTATAAAGATATATACCTAAAAATATATAAAATAATTTTCTTAATTAAATTATTGACCTGTGGTTAATTTGCGGTTAACCCATAGTTAATTCGTGGTTAATCCGCAGTTAATCCGGAGACCCGGTGTTCATCCGATTGATTTATGGGTCAATTTTCAAAACATTGAAGTCTTGAGTATAAATTGAATCCTACAAATCTAAAGTCCAATTAAAACATGATTTTTTCAGATTCACTGAATTTCCTTTGTTATTGTTTGAAGTATAGTTATTTTGTCATATTCCACACTATTTCGGTTTCAACAATTAGGTCCATTACCATTTACTATAAGCAGAGTCGTGCCTACCTTTATAGATTTTGGGCATTTGTCCAAGGCCACTAAGCAAGAAAAAAAATTTGTAGGCCACAATTCCATCATTTTACTAATTTTATATGTGTTAAACATGTTTTTTTTATTTTTGGTGTTTGATCAATCTTATCTTACTAATTTTAATATTTGCTTTAGATTTTTGGTTTTAAATTGTAATTTTTTTGTTTATTTATTTATTTGTTAACTTATTATTTAATTAAATAAAATATTTTATATATAATTTATTCTAAGCCTTTCATTATTTTGGTACAGCACTGACTATGAATTGATGCCCAACATTCAATTTGAATTGAATCTAAGTTTATAAAATCATTACAAAAACATATGATATTATGCTATTTCAGGTTTTCTAGGAGTATGTTGGACTCCATTGATACAATGCCTCTAGCAATATTTTCATTGTTATATATCCATTAAACTTTTGAACTATCATCAAACAACAACACATTTTGGATTATTTTATGTTATGCCTTATCAAACTCGCAACAAAGATTCAGAGAAACAAGAAAAGAAGAAAAACAGAGAAAGAAGAAAACAGAGCGAATGAGAAGAAGAAAAGATAAGGTTTTTGTTTACTCAGAGTTCACTTTTAATGGCTACGTCTCTAGGGTCTGGTTAGACGTTTTCACTAATCACAAAATGGAGTTACGAGATTAGCTCAGCTCAAGATCACAAATCGATCATCAAAGCAAATATATACATGTATGTTCTATTTTGGAAAAACAAAATATGTTACTAGATGTTAGTTGGTTAATCTTTAAACCAAAAATTATTGAGTGTCCTTTAAACCGAAGTAAACCACATCAATTAGCCACCTTGCTTCAGTTTCAGCTCCTAATTAACTTAGAATCGGCATCATTACTCAACAAACTCCACCCTGATTCAATTCAAAGTCAATTAAGCTGCCAACAACAAGCACTTCACATGCAACTCCACCTATAACCAGACAATCTTCAACACTCTTAGTGTTCAGTCAAGCCAAGAAAGCTTAGAGCCTCCTCAAATTTAACCAATGGAACCACTTTAGTCAAAATATCTGCATGATTCTTTGATGTTGAAATCTTTTCCACTTTTACCTCTCCTTGTGTTATAATGTCTCTGATGAAGTGAAAGTTTCTACTGATATGTTTAGTTCTCTCATGATGTACATTATTCTTTGCAAAACACAATGCACTTTGTGAATCACTGTAAATGTTAACAGTAGATTGTTTGAACCCCAATTATTCAGTAATACCTTTAAGCCATATACCTTCTTTGACAGCTTCTACTGATGCCATGTACTCTGCGTCTGTGGTTGAGAGAGCCACTATATGTTGCAATCCTGATTTCCGGCTGACAGTATTACCTCTCACTTAAAACACATAGCCTGTAATTGACCTCCTTTTATCAAGATCCAAAGCAAAATCTGAATCACTAAAACCTTTTACAAACATTCCTTTCTTCCTTCTGAATACTAGATCAAGACTCAGAGATCCTTTCAAATACCTTAATATCCATTTTATAGCAGACCAATGAATGAGACCTAGCTTGCTCATATACCTTCTCACAATCCCAAATGCATAAGATATATTACATCTAGTACCAATCATTGCATACATGATGCTTCCAATAGCATTTAAATACAGAACATTGTTCATATTTATCTCTTCCTCATCATCTTTAACTGCAAACAGTTTAAACTGAGCACCTATAGGAGTAGACACTAACTTTGAGTCCATCATCCTAAAAGTATTCAAGATTTTCTTTATGTATACAGTCTATGATAAGACCAACACACCATCTTATCTGTTTATGATTATATCCATATCTAGAATCCTTTTTGATGGACCTAGATCCTTCATTTCAAATCTGTTGTTTTACCAATTTATTCACCTTGTTTATCTCTTGTAAGTCTTTTGACACTAAAAGCATGTCCTCTACATACAGAAGTAGATACATGTAATCTCCTTTTGAACTTTTCTTCAAGTAAACAAAATGATCATATTCACTTCTTATGAACTTATGACTAACCATAAAACTGTCAAAACATTTATTCAACTGTCTTGGAGCCTATTTTAACCCATAAAGAGACCTTTGAAGCAGACAAACATAATCTTCTTTTCCCTTTAATTTGTAGCCATCGAGTTGTTCCATGAATATTTCTTCTTCAATTTCACCATGTAAAAATGCAGTCTTGACATCAAGTTGTTCTAATTCCAAGTCTATATTCACTGCAATTAAAAGAATCAGTCTTATTAAAACGTGTTTGACAACTAGTGAGAATACCTCTTGATAATCAATTCCCTCTCTTTGTGAGTAGCCTTTTGCCACCAACCTGGCCTTAAATATTGCATCTTCCACACCAGGAATTCCTGGTTTCTGCTTATATACCCACTTACGTCCAATCACCTTTCCTCTTTTTGGTCTTTTTACTATGTTCCAAGTTCCATTCTTATTGAGTGACTTCATCTCTTCATCCATGGCTTGTCTCCATAACTTTGAATCATAACTCTTCATAGCTTCTTGATAGTTCCTTGGTTCAATAGTTGCAACTTCTTCTGCAACTACAAAAGAAAAGGAAGAGACATCATAATATCAAATCTTATAGGTGGAACTAGGGCTGGGCAAAAAAAACCGGAACCGAAAAAATGGTTCCGGTTCCATCCAAAAATACCTGATGATTCCTAAGATGAAGAACCATGAGTATCGGGTAGGAACCGGAACCGAACCGAGAACCGATGGATAGAACCGAATATCTGAAACACATATATATATATATATATATATATATACTTATTATATATTTCGGGTATTTTAGTTTTTTAGGGTATTTTTTATTTTTATCCGGCTAAACTTTGTATATTCGGGTACTTACGGGTAATTTAGTCTTAAATTTTTCGAGTATTTTAGTTTTATTCGAGTAATTTTTGTGTTTTCGGGTATTTTTTGGTATTTAGGGTCTGGAAATACCCGAAACCGACTTAAACCCAAAATTTTTGGGTATTTTTTGGTATTTCAAGTCTGAAATTACCCGAGACCGACTTAGAACCGAAAATTTTGGGTATTTTTTTGGTATTTCGGATCTAAAATACCCAGAACCGATTTAGAACCAAAATTTTTTGGTATTTTCCGGTTCCTTTAACATAGAACCAAACTGACCCGGAACCGACAAGAACCAAACCGGAACCAAACCGAATATTTGAAAAGTATCCATTGGGTATTAGAATTTAGGAACCGAAGAACCGGAACCGAATGATTCCTACCCGGAACCAAACCAAATACCCGAAAGCCCAGCCCTAGGTGGAACTATCTGTCTTCTTGGCCTATCTCTTGCCAAATGATATGGTTGTTGTTCAGTATTTGAGAATTCTTGATCTGAGGCTGATTCATTCTCTCTACCTGAAACTTGATCTTATGTTTCAGTCTCTTGTTTCTCTTTATTTTCAATTGCAATCTCCACTTGGCTCTCCTGCATAGTTTCCCTGGTTTCATCTTCTTTTACCATATCCTTAATATCCTTAAACAATTTGTCTTTCGTAAACACCACATTTCTACTGATTATCATTTTTTCTTCATCCAGTAACTAGACTTTATATCCTTTTGTGCCCTTAGTATATCCAGTGAAGATCCCTTTAATTGCTCTTGGCTTAAGTTTTCCTTGATCTTTATGAACATAAGCCATTGAGCTAAACCTTCTTAAATGTTTGTAGCTTGCCTTCTTCCAAGCCACACTTCTTATGGTATCTTGTTGTCAATTGAAGAGTTTGGACTTCTGTTGATCAAATACACTGATGTGGCAGTAACTTCTGCCCAAAACACCTCTTCCATACCTGAATCATTCAAAATACATCTCATTTTCTCCATTAATGTTCTGTTTATTCGTTCAGCAACACCATTTTGATGGGGTGTATATGTACAAGTTATGTGTCTCTCAATGCCATGTTCTTTGTAAAAGTTATTGAATTCATTGTTACAAAATTCCAAACCATTTTCAGTTCTCAGACATTTCACCTTAAGTTTCACTTGATTCTCAAGCAACTTCTTCCATTCACAAAACCTTTTAAACGCCTGATTCTTAGTTTCCAAGAACATTATCCACACTAGTCTGGTATAATCATCTATCACATATCGAAAATATTGTTTCTGTGAGAGGCTAGGGGTGACATTTGAGGATCCCCACAAGTCATCATGGATATATCTTAGTGGTTCTCCTGTGTCATGTTTCCCTTCATGGAAACTTAATTTCTTGTGTTTTCCCATCATACAATTTTCACAGAAATTCAGTTATGATATTCTTCTCTTATCCAGGATTCCTCTCTTTGCAAGAATGTTTATGTTCTTCATACTGATGTGTCCTAGGCGTTGATGCCATAACATTGTATCATCTCTTTTATTCTTTGCTTGAGCCACCAAACTGTTTGTTTCCTCCATGACAGTGTCACCATCAAGTAGATAAAGAGATCCAGTAAGCTTTCCCTGAAGTGCAAATTTCTCATTCTTAAAGAATTTCTTGATACCATTTCCACTATAATAGGTGAAGCCACGCTGATCAAGAGTTCTTGTTGATATTAGATTCCTCCTAAGATCTGGGACATATCTCACATTGACCAATATGTCAACACAACCACCATTTGTGTCTATGTTAATTGTGCCAATACCTTTTACTTCCACTGTTTAACCGTCACCCATAATTACTTGGCCATTTGAGAGTTCTTGAAACTCAAAAAACCATTATCTTCTTGATGTCATGTGATATGAGCATCCTGAATTGATGATCCATTTCTCCTGATGCCAATCCTTTGATAGCGTCAAAGAAAATCTTTCATGACTGAGATCAACAACTACAACAGCTTCGGAAGATTCATCATCTCCATACTTCTTTTTTTCGAGCAAAGCAGTCTTTCTTCATATGTCCCTCTTTCTTGCAGAACCAGCATGTAACTCTAGAGCCTAAGCTTGATCTTGATCTACCTTTTCCTTTCTTATTGTCTTTTGTGATCCGTCTTTGGTTTGAGGTCTTTCTCTTGCAAAGTGACCTTCTCCATTTCTTTGTCCCACATTGGATTCTTTCTTCTCCTTAAGTTCCATTTTCTTTGATTTTGCTGCACTTGTTACTTCTTCTATCGACAGTGTTTCTCTCTCATACTTGAGAGTATCTTTTAATTGATTGTAACTTGCTGGCAATGAGTTTAACAGCAGAATGACTTGCACTTCTTCTGATATTGTAACGCTGAGACTTGAAAGATTTGACACAATTTTCAGGAAATCATCAGTATTCTCATCAATAGTTTGATTTTCTTTCATTTTAAACGTATAGACTTTGTTTTGTAAGTAAATGCGATTAGGCAAAGACTTAGATAGATACAACCTTTCAAGTGTATTCCAAGTTGATGTTGCATCTGTGCAGAGTTCAATCTTTCTTAAAACGTGATCCCAAACAATGAGGAAAATTAGATTCATTGCCTTTTATGATCTCTCGAGTCTCGCTGTCCTTTCTTTTTCCAATCTCTCTTTGAAGGAAACTTCATCTTCATCTTTTCCGATCACTAGAGATGAAGTTGCAAGTGGATCTTGGAGTACATCCTTCAATCCTAGCACATACATATGTGTCATCATTCTCTTCTTCCATAGCGAGAAATCGCCTTTTCCATCGAATCTTTCCACTTCAATCTTTGCATTTTTCATTGATGTGGAACCCTAAGGATCTGATACTACTTGTTATGCCTTATCAAACTCGCAACAAAAATTCAGAGAAACAAGAAAAGAAGAAAAACAGCGAAAGAAGAAAACAAAGAAGAAGAAGAAGAAGAAGAAGGTTTTTGTTTACCCAATAATTTTTGGTTTAAAGATTAAGAAGGCGCCGTTTTGGCGATTTAGTTTCCCCAGGTCAAGCCCATTTACTTAGCATCTATAAAGTCCAAATTGTAGTAAATTGACTTACAACTACCAATTAGAGAACTCCACATGTCATATATGTTAATTCACTACCAAATGTCGATACATCTTTCCATTTATCTACGTGTCCAGTTTACTCGCAAATTGACTACTATGTATCTAGGTCTAGTTCTAGATTTGGGCAAAATATTTGTCAAATTCGTTTCGATCTATTATTTATTTTGATTCAATTCAAAAGTTTTTGAGATATTGGATATTATTTATTTTGATTCAATTCGTAAATTTCAAAGCAAAGCAAATAGTAAAATAAAATATCCATAGAAAATAGAGAAAATATAAATATACTTTTTTAAAATATTGGATATCCACTCCAGTCCGTAAAATTCCAATCTATAAAGTATAGCAACATAAATAACTAGGCATATATGTATATAGTAATATAAAACATATATTATATATTGGTGTTGTGAGTATACAATAATAACCTAAAAATTAAATCATTAATATACTTTTTGACTATGTTTGAGATAATTTATTGTAATAACAAAAAATAATTGGGTTACTAAACAAGTAAGTATAAAACAAACAAATAAATAAAATTTCATAGAGGTTTGATTAATAACTTTTTAAGTTTGAGACAAATTTTTCTTTTTAATACTTGAATATATTTTATGTGTAAGTTTTCATGAAAAGATGTACCACACTATTTTATTACTAGAGCCGGTCTTGAGCACAAGCAGAGCAAGCATGAGCTTGCGGCCCTTTTTTAGTTTCAAATTTTTGTTTAAGAAAAAGGGCCCATTTTTCAAAAACCTATACAACTTCGGCCTATTTTTTTCGTTGTAGATTGCGGCCTTTGCAAATTTTTTAAATCTCAGGACCGGCCCTGTTTGTTACTCTATTCTTAGTTTGACCATTGTTTCTTCGTATGTTGTTATGATCAATTTCATAATTATTGAGTTTAGTTTTTGAAATTATTCGAAGACATGTTCTTTTATCTTTTTTGAAAATATTTTAGAAGTAGGTTAAACATAACATTTGTTATTTTTATGAATTTTGTATGTTTTTTAAAAAAATATAAAAACAGACTGAAGAGGATATCCACTGATATTAAAAAAATTCATATACCATAAATTTCGGATCGAAAAATCAATTATCCGGTAAAAATATAGCAGATCACAGATCAGGTAAATATTCCAGATATCTGCTCTGTGCCCACCATGTTGGTATCATTGTGTTAAAAACTTAAAATTAATTACTCTCTCTCTTATTTTGAAAAAATCATTTAAATTTATGTTTTCCATAAAATAAAATTAAGTATTATAAACCAACCAACATAAAAGTAATGTAATTATTCTATTGGTTAGAAAAGTCAGATTCATTCAAATTTCTGCATCGAACCTAAAATGAGAGTACAATTTTTTCTGCTACACATTTAACTCGACTTACCCAATTTTTTTGTTCATATGTTTAAACTTGATAGTAGTAT
Source organism: Iberis pinnata (assembly GCA_900406425.1). NCBI lineage: Eukaryota > Viridiplantae > Streptophyta > Magnoliopsida > Brassicales > Brassicaceae > Iberis > Iberis pinnata. Next base: position 9,780 of record OVBE01012997.1, read on the forward strand.
TCATTTAAATTGTTTTCGTTGCATAAACATTCTTGCTTAACGCAAAAAAGTTTTTTGTTATCACATTAATCCCCATACAATGGGGTTAGATGCTTGAGACACGAGTGGGACCATCACCATCATTGTACTATGACGTGCTCGACACACAAAACTAGCTATTTTCTATATTATTAATTGAAGAGCTTTTTTTAAAAAAACCTTTGTTTTCTAAAAAATCACATGCAACGTCATTAGTTTCCAACAAAAATTTAAAATTTTAATAGAAACAACTTATACATCTTCTTAACATTTGGAACTTCTCTTTAAAATAAAAAATAAAAATTACTTATATATCTCTTAAAAAAATGAATTTTTTATTTTATTTAATTTTTATTTTTATTTAAAATTAAAGTTTTCATTTTTCAATTTAAATATCTTAATGTGATAAATTTAATTTAGTAATAAATATAAATCACTTTAAAAGTATTTTAATAATACGATTAAATGAGTACGACAATACACATATTTTATAATTAATTAAATAATAAATTCAATAGTATGTTTTTAATATTATACTATATTGTTACTAGGAATATCGTTAAAACATATTAAAAACTTATTTAACTAAAATAATTATGATTAAAATAGACAAATAGAAATCTCAAAAATTTAATAAGTTTTCAAACATAAACTAATTTTTGAATTTTTGGTAACATACCAAATGTAATAAAAAAAATTATAACAATTTATGTGGTATTAATTAAGGATTTAATCATTAGATTTCATATTTCATATCTAATTTATTATATTTACAAAATTTAAATAAATTATTAAATAATATATCTATATGGGTAATTATTATTTTTATATAGTTTAACCTTAAATGTGTAAAACTTCAAAAATGGTATGATGTAAATTTAAATAATAAAATTTAATTATATATATACATATCAATTATACAGAGTCTTAACAAAATGATGCAAACTGAATTATGATCATCGTTTTTGGACCATGATATTTAATAAGTCGATCATCAATATTTTGTACATAAAATATGATAGGTTAACTAGGTTTTCAATATTTGTATATATAAAAATACATAAAACATAGCATCAATTATAATAAATAATTAGTTATGATATGTATCAACTATATTAAATCATTTTCAAATAAGATTCTAGTTAAGAATTATATTTCTAGGAACCTGGTTTTCATAAACCAGATATCATGTTCTTCTAATTTTTCTCAAGATGGGTTATATAAGCTTTTTAAAAAATGATTGATGAAGTGAATATAAATTTTGATTAAATTTAATTTCATTTCATAGTTAATGTTGTTGTTTAAACCAATAAAACCACATATGCATAAATCATGTTTGGCGCAGAGAACATCAGTGACTTTAGCAATAAGGACAAAGCAAAACAAAAGCTTACCGGTATGCTCTCTCAGTACACATCTCATTCATTTTCTCATCAAAAGTTGAGATTATAAAGTGAGTAGAAATGTATTCTTTTGCAACAATTCATTTAAGGGTCAATCGGACTCAAAACCAGAAATTGGTCAATTGAACCAAGAGTGGCGATGAGAGATACATTCAAATTTCAAGCTTCAAAATTTTTTTCGTAAGATACAATGTAGACTCAAGGATTTGGTATCATTAAGCTATAAAATTTCAAATTTTCGTAGCTAATCGTACTCGAACAGAAACCTCTTCATTCCCATTAAACTCTTTGGAAACAATTGATTCTTCTTCCTCTGTGAAGAAATCAGTTTCATCAAATTCGTGAGTCCAATTTCCCCAAAATCTTTATTTGGGTTTAGCTTTCCTTTCTTTTTACCACATAATGATGCACAACATATATTACCATGGCAAACTGATATAGCTTGCTCCAAGCGATAAGAATGAGAAAATATGCATATATTGTAAACATGTTTATGGTGTGTGCATACATGGTCATGATAAGTATATCCATCTGCAACTATAGCTTTCTTTTCATGCTTCCCACCGAACTAAGAAGATCCAACTGGCGAATGACATCGCGTAATCCAAGCTTGCAGTTTAATATATGTTTTCTTGCTCCCTGAAGCTCTTTATTTGGGCTAATCATTTCTTGGTTGAAGAAAGCAATTCGAGTATTTTTTACCATTGACACGTGAAACAAATGCCTGAATCAAAGAGATGTTCGAGGTGTTTCATCTACCTTACTTCTCAAGCAAGTTAGGTCACAATAAGGGTAGAGAGATGTTCTTCGAGAGATTCAAAGAGTTTAGATCGATGAAAACAAAAGAGTATATAGCGTTACACTCTAAATTAAGAGAGATGAGAATCTATTTCTTCTTGAACGCCGACACTGTTCGAGGACCAGTGATTCTCTCCACCGCACCTTTGAATAGTCATGGGTTCTCTACGAAAGCACCATTGCAACACTCGCGACGAATTCGACAAATCTGAAAATTATTTGATTGAAATCTGCCATGGATATATAGCACCACCGAAAGTTTCAGGTAAATTCGTAGAATATCGGCAAAAGAGAACAACAGAGATCGACAGTGACAAGGGTATAATGGTCTTTTGACCATAATTTTTAATGGCAAATATGATTAAAATATAGAATGTGAAAAATATAATTAATGACACTCTCAAAATAACATTTTTCAAAATTTCTCTTTTAAATAAGGTGTTTAAAATTCTTATTTATAGGAACATAGTTTTTCATAAACTAGTTATCAAGTTCTTCTAATTTTTTTAGTTATATAAGTTTTTAAAAATGATTGATATAGTGAATATATTTGATTAAATTTAATTTCATAATTAATGTTACATCTTATATTGTTTAAAACTTAGGATATAACTATAAAACATTTTTGGTTTACCTAAATAATACATTAAATTTCATTTTACATTAATATATATATATATATATAGTTTAAATAAACTACATGATGTTTGGATATTTTTCTAATAATATAATAGGCAATAATTTAGGTAGTTACTAATATATTAATATGACATTTTCACAAAACTAATGAGTTTACTAACTAGATATTAATGTAACAAAAAAAAAGAGTTTATCAACCAAATCTCACATAATATATAATATATACAACCAAGGAATGCACAGACTTTTTGTAAAAAAGTTATATTATATTAAAAATTAACAATTTCAAAGATACGACTCTGCATTTAGCCTGAGTTAAAATGGTGTTTATGTATACTTTTATAAAAACAAATCGTTAATGACTCTTGGTTA
>OVBE01012998.1:0-13008 GCA_900406425.1 Iberis pinnata
ATTATATAATATACATACTCAAAGCAAAATATAGATTCGTTGTAATGATTTTATTTTTCCCGTGAATATATATATATATACATATATATATATATATATATGTATTATGATTTTTTTAAACGCTTTTTTAAACGCTTGTTGGTTTTGGTCAAGACTCATTCTTTTGTAAAACTTTTTTGTATCAGTTTAGTCATAACATAATATTTTTATCATAAACTATTAGTCATGACATAATAATTTGATATAACATAATAAATAAAATAATTTCTTTAAAATGATTACAACTTCAGAAATTTAGTCATAACCTAATAATTTGGTCGAACGATTAATGGTCGGTTAGATAATTCATCTCATAAATAAAATAAGTTTTTAAAAAATAATTTCTTATATATTTATTAAGATAAACTATATATATATTAAAAAAAATTTTAAATAAGTATAATCATAATATATATATATATATATATATTCACGATAAATAATAAAATCATTACAAACTTAAATCAAAATCAAAATTATATTTTATTTAAAATATTAAAAATAATAAATGTGAAAATATTCAAATTTATACTTTGGATAAATTTGTTTCATTATTTTGACAAGATATTTTTCATAAACATCATTTAACTAACATATTATTAACAAAAATTAAATATTTTAATAAAATAAAAATGTCAAACAAATACTGAACTTTTAGAAATAGTTGAAAAAATCACAAATTTTCATTGAACAAGCCAATAAAGTACGGCTGTTAAGTTGACTAAAGTCAACCGTTAGTCAACTTAACGACTGTACTTAATTGGTGTAGTCAACAAAAGTTTGTTATTTCAATTGAAATCCTAAAAAAAAAATTGAAATTTTTTATAGGAGAGAGAAAAGTTCATGATTTTTTCAGCACTTTTTGAAAGTTCCGTATTAAAATTACATTTTTCCCAAATAATATTAGTAATATTTTTATTAAATACTATATCAATTTACTATTCTAACCTTGAACAGTTGTCATTTCTTGAGGGTAAAAAGGGAATTAGAAATCGAAGAAGACAGTAGTCAGTAGCTAGTGGGAAACCCTCAAAATCTAGAGCTTGGCGGGAGAGAAAGAGAGTGTGAAAATTGAGCTGACTGCTGAAGAAGAGATTTCTGAAACAATTTTCGTTACTCGGCAGCGAAGATGACTGAGATAACATCGGCGTCGATGGACATTGACGGTGAAGAGAATCAGCCTCTCAAGCCAAGTAACAAAGGCAAAGACATCGCCGGTTTTGTTAGTCAGCCACAGAGTAAAGCCACGCCTTGGGTTGAGAAGTATCGACCTCAATCTCTTGATGACGTCGCTGCACATCGTGACATTATTGATACAAGTAATAGCTCTTTAGTCTCTCTTTCTCAATCTGTCTTTGTAATTCCCAATCCTAGGGTTTCTTTTCCTAATTCATGAATTTAGGTTAACATTATGGTTTGATTGTTTGGTATTGATAGTACCTGAAGGAGAAATGGTTTGATTGTTGAATATTTAGCTCTTAGTCTCTCTTTCTCAACCCGTCTTTGTAATTCCCAATCTTAGGGTTTCTTTTCCTAATTCGTGAATTTAGGTTAACATTATGGTTTGATTGTTTGTTATATATCTGATTATGAGAGTACCCGAAGGAGAAATGGTTTGATTGTTGAATATATAGCTCTTAGTCTTCTTAGTCTCTGTTTCTGCTTGGTGTTTCTATATTGAGAAGCTATGGCTATTGAAGTGAGTTTCATGTTTGACTATGTTAGTTTTGTTTCTCAGTTGGATTATTGAGAGATTAATGCATGATTTAGCTTCTTTCTTTATCCCACGGAAAGCTTTTTGTTGTTGATTTTGTTTTGAAACAGTTGATAGGTTGACCAATGAGAACAAATTGCCCCATCTTCTGTTGTATGGTCCTCCCGGTACAGGCAAAACATCGACAATTCTAGCCGTTTCCCGGAAACTATATGGACCTAAGTACAGAAACATGATTCTTGAATTGAACGCGTCAGATGATAGAGGAATTGATGTTGTTAGACAACAGATTCAAGATTTCGCTAGCACGCAAAGCTTCTCATTGTGAGATTCCTACCATAGCTATTTAAATATCAACTTATGCATTACCATGGCATGAACTATGTTTGGCTATATGCTTTCGTGTAGTAAGTTTCTTGTGAATAGAACTAATAAAATAAAATTCACAATTTCAGGGGAAAGTCTTCGGTAAAGTTGGTTCTGTTAGATGAAGCAGATGCCATGACAAAAGATGCTCAATTTGCTCTGCGTAGAGGTAAAATCTTATTACTGTTTGTAGCTCTCTCGGTTTCTTACTAAATTATGGTACTAATGTGGTTAACATACTTACTTTCTAAAAATTTGGCAAGTGATTGAGAAATACACAAAGAGTACTAGGTTTGCTCTAATTGGCAATCATGTCAATAAGATTATCCCGGCGTTACAATCGAGATGTACCCGCTTTAGATTTGCTCCTCTTGATCCTGTTCACATCAGTCAACGTCTTAAACATGTAGTAGAATCTGAAGGGTGAGAATTAAGCTTTACAAACACTCTTTTCTTCTCTCTTTATTGCTCAATGTTAACGAACCCTTTTGTTGTGTGCGCTGTTTCATAATTGGACTAGGCTTGATGTAACTGGGAGTGGTTTGGCCGCTCTTGTACGGCTAAGCAATGGAGACATGAGAAAAGCACTGAACATACTACAGGTTCTGTTTCCTAATCTATGATTGTAAATGTATTAATCACCATGAATGGATTTGTAACCGGTCTGGTGTATTTGGCAGTCAACGCATATGGCGTCACAGAAAATTACAGAGGAAGACGTTTACCTCTGTACTGGAAACCCATTGCCTAAAGACATTGAGCAGATATCTCATTGGCTTCTAAATAAATCATTTGCAGAGAGCTACAAAGGTAACTATCAAAAGTTCAAAACCATAAATAATATCTTATTTCATTGATTCTATGACCCTAACTCATTATTATTATAATTTCACTCTGCAGAAATATCAGAAATGAAGACAAGAAAAGGACTTGCCATAGTTGATATTGTCAGAGAAGTTACAATGTAAAATAACATACTTTAAATTAGGGTGGGCATTCGGTTTTTTTCGGGTTTTTTTGTGCCGAATTGAACCGAATAAAAGTTCGGTTTGGGTTTTTCATTTTTATAGTTCGGTTTAGTCGGTTCAAAATCTTAATTTCGGTTAAATTTTGGCTTATTTTCGGTTTTTTTTTTGTTTTTTTTGGGGGGGGGTTTATTCGGTTAATTTTAGCTAGTTCGGGTCGGTTCAGTTCGGTTCGGTTAATGTAGTGTAAAATAAAATTGTTGCCGAACTGAAAACCGAATTAAAATAAAGAAAGTACCGAATTGAACCGAAATAACCGAACTAAATTCAATTCGCTTTAAATGCCTAGTCCCACTTTAAATTGTTGTTTCTACTTATATCTCATTAATGAACTAGCTTTTTGTTTCTCAATCAGGTTTGTTTTCAAAATCAAGATGCCTTCAAATGTCAGAGTGCAGCTGATAAACGATCTAGCAGACATCGAGTTAGTATATATCTTTGGTTAGTTGTGATTTCGACTATAAGCTTTGATTTGATTTTGGACTTGTTCTTCGTATTGTATAGGTATAGATTGAGTTTTGGATGCAATGACAAGCTGCAGCTTGGAGCTATAATTTCTACTTTCACACAAGCCCGGTCTGTTTTGGTTAGTGCAGCAGTGTAGACCATAGTGTGTGTGATTATTTCTACTAGAATGTTTTTACTTTGGTGATGTTTTTTTGGATAGTCTGTACATTTTGTGACATGTGCTGCACAAAATGCTTGTTTTTGATTGCCATTGAGGACTTTGTGGTAAGAGCAGACAAATTTCCAAATCAAAGTACCCAAACTCTAAACCAAATCAAAATTTTTAAGTTATTTAAATGAGATAAAATCATTTATACCAACTTTACAACTCGAAAACAAATCCAAATTAGATAATAATCGAAATTAACTGAAACCCTTAACAATGATAATTTTTTTCCGAATATAAAATACATTTAATATATTAAATTATTGTTTTACTATTGAAATTATTTAACTAAATATATTCCCCAATAAATCTATTTCTCAATATTCGAATAACTGAACGGATGTAAATTTTAATTCTAAATGAACATATTATTTTTATATTCAAATAATCCTAATGGGCAGCTTTGCTGGTAGTTTAGAAAACTTTAACTCGTGAAAAAAGTCTAATAAAAACTTAAAATACAAGAAAAGAAAAAAATAGTGACATGAATTTATGGTAACTTGACACCGTTTTTTACAAGAATTCGATTTTAAGTAATTTTGTTATTTTGCATCATAACAATTAGTTATATATCCGATATTTTATTTCCATTTATGTATGGTCTTTTGTTCAATGGTATAATACCAGATTTAAAAACAATGAATTTATTCTAAATGGTATTGCTGCTATATTGGGAAATACATGTAGTATTACTCCTATTAATCAAAAAAGAGAAGACCAAAGCCCAAGTTTTCCAAAAAAGCCCAATTCGTTTATCAAGCACGTGCCACAACAGTGATAATTCTCACTTATCACTAAACTCGCACGTGACAACAACTCAGAAAGTTCTCTGCCGGACAACAAGTGGATCCACCGTCGACCACCACATCTGATTCCCGCCGATTAACCGTGAAACAATCTCATTATCGGCGATGGCATCAACGTAATTATATGGAAAATCAAGGGCGTTACTTGACCGACTATTACTCAACCTACTCAGCTCACTCTCAGCTTCACACGTAAATTCCGGTGACACTACTCTCTGATCGGAGCAGCTAGAGCCGGCGATCATATCCGATTTTTCGAAGTTTATCGTCGCCGGAGACGTTAAATGACACGTGTCACGCACAGGCTTCGCCTTCTCGATGACACCTTTTTTGTTATATATCCGACACAGTACCCAATCATCAAGCTGTACGTATCAAACACAAATCAAGTTAACATAAAATCCGGTTTAATTCGGTTAAATCTGATTAATTATTACTTACTCGCAAACTGTTTTTCTTACGAACCGACCGGTCTACGTCAGCGAGCCGGTATTCATGCATAATCCAATTAGTTTTCTCTCCTTTAGGTGGCTTTCCAGAGTAAAACACTAAAGCCTTCTTAATACCAACCGGTTTAGGACGACCAATCGGTTTATCAGCACCTGTTGCTTTCCAATAGCCAGTACCAGCTGCTCGGTTTGGTCTTGAACCGTTTGGGTATTTCCGGTCTCTTGGTGAGAAAAAATACCACTCCTTTTCTCCATACAAAGCCATGCCTATTAGATTATAAACCAGTAATTAAAACTTGTAATTTAGTAGTTTAGATTAACCGAGAAAACCGATTCTTAATTAATCTAGTATAATTGAATTCATAGAAAATAACGTATTTATTTGACTAAAATTATTTATAATTCAATTCAATTAAAATAGATTTAGATGCTGTGATAGTCCAAAATTTTTTATTAACTTAATAGATTAAAAATCTAAAACAATTATGAAATTTTTGTAATATATTTTTAGAAAATAGGACCCTTAAATATTAAGAAAATCACAGAAATTTGTATTTAGAAATTGTGTTGTATCACAATTCATACGACTCAAAACCCGGCATATTGACAAAAAAAAAAATCGTAAATCGGTTAAGAAGAACCAATTTTTTGAGTGGTTTAAAGAGAGTAACGTACCGGGAAGGTCCCAAGGATCAAATTTGTATAAGTCTAATTCTGTGATGATCGGAGCTGGGATCTGCTGCGACGCACATTTACGACAGAGATACATAAGAACAAGCTCCTCATCCGTCGGATGAAATCTAAATCCTGGTGGAAATTGCAAATCTGCCTCAACTTTCATCATAATTCACTTTTTACACCTCTTCTTCTGTGAATAACTTTTTACACCTCTTGTTTCTTGTTTATAACAGAAAGAGCCAGAAATAAGTTTGAAACTTCTGAAGCCAAAAAGAGAAGAGATGAATATATAAAAAGAATGGTGATGACACGTGGCGAATATACAAGGGCTTTGTGTTGGTTGATGGAATCTCACAACAGTTTTTAATCTTTACTAGTGGAGGTAATTGAAGAAGATATGGAGGGACACGTGTCGAATTATAATGTACTCCCTCCGTTTCAAATTAGTTGTCGTTCTGGAGAAAAATTTTCGTTTCAAAATATGTGTCGTTTTAGGTTTTCAATACATAAATTAAATGAATTTGACTTTTTAGACCAATAGAATAATTGCAAGAGTTTTTTCTATTGGTTGATTTAGAATATTTAATGATATTTTTATAGAAAACAGAGATTTCTTAATCCGTGTGCAAAACTCTAAAACGACAAGTAATTCGAAACAGAGGGAGTATTAAAATTTTGTCATTGCTTACATCAGACTATTTGGACTGTAGCGGTCTGAAGCACTTTTTATTTTTGGTAAGAAGCGAAAAGTATCGACACGTTTGATTTACACGTGTACTTTCTAATTTTGACCGAACGTTGACCGTATCAAAATTACTTTGAGATCGACATTAGTATAATCTCAAAGTTTTAAATAATAATTACACGCATGTCACTTTAATTACTACACATTCTTCGCGTAATTAAATAGTACTACCATTTTTATTTTATTTGTATGGTGGAGATCGAGATATCTAAGCACACTTATGCATCCAATTTGAAATGCAAATTTGACTAAATAATTTTTGGTAAAATGTTTTAAAAAACCTCAAACAAAAAAAAACTTTAAACGAACCACATAAACACTTGTTTATTAAACCAAATAGATCACATATTTATATTGACTGAACTATTTTAAACAATAAATTAATTAATGATTAATTTTTATTAACATTATTAAATTATGTTTCTTTTAAACCTTCTATACTAAGCCAAAGTTAATCTACCAAATCTATTTGTCTACAATTAATAAACAAAAAGTTTTACGAAAATTTTAAAATAATCCCATATATATGGATATTGAAAAAGTAATGTATGGTATATTAAATTCTGGAAAATATTTTTATGTTAATTTTACTCAAAAGTATTAATGTTTATAAAATTGTCAACGATTGAACCATTTATCTATAAATTACGTGGAGATCTCGCAAATTTTTGACATGTCTATTGATTACGTTTACTAATATAGATATTTCTATTTTACGTATAATATTTGACAAATTTTGGTAGTGACATATCTATTTACAATGAAAAGGGTTTTAATGACATTCTATTAACTTTAATTCTTGGTATATATTTAATGAATTTTTAGATTTCAACTAATCAATTTTCATATTTAGAATTTCCATTTTATGGACTGATTTCGGTTAAAAATTATTTTCTATCAGCCATATTGATTATGTGATGATACCAAATTGGTTCAAGAGATAATTCAGTTGGTTCAATTGGATTATCTCATTTCGGTTTTAAGGAATTGGTTTAATCAAGATTGATTATGGAGCTCGTACACTTAAAGTAAACCGAAGACATCTTTCAATAAAGTAAATATGTAATTAGCAAGTTGGTTAGGTTGTTAAATCAGGTTCTTAGTTGGTTAATGTCTGTTACAAGTAGTTTGAGTTTAAACATCTATAAGTACTCCATGAGAGTAGCTTGATCTTGTAATCGACGAAGAGATATAGTGAATTTGTTGCTTGTACTGTCAAGCCCCAGAGACGTAGGAGAAATCCGAACTCTGGGTAACCATAATCTGCGTAGTTCTTGTTCATCTATTCCCGAATCAATTCTTCTTCTTCTTTGTTTTATAACGATACATTGACAAAGTAAATACATAGTGAGTGTGAGTGACAAATTGTGAGGCATAGTAGGTGTGAAATCTTGAGTCAAATTGAGTTCGATCCTAACAAAGTGGTATCAGAGCGAAGGTTGAAGAATCTCAACAATGACGAATGCAAGAATTAAAGTAGAGCGTTTCGATGGCAAATAAGATTTCTCTATGTGGAAGAAGTGCATGTTAGCTCACCTATCCGTACTAGGTATGAAGGATGTACTATCCGAAAAGACCAGTGATACATCAGTTTCTGAAATCAGAAGGGGTGAAGAAGAAGCCGCATATCAAGAAAGGTTGAAGAAGGAAGAAACAGAAAGAACTGAGAGATGTGAGAAGGCCATGAATCTCATTATCTTAAATATGGGAGATCAAGTCTTGAGAAAGATTGATTCTTGTACCACAACCGCATCAACATGGTCAACTATTAAAAGGTTGTATCTCTCCAATACTCTCCCAAACAGAATCTATCTACAACATAAATTTTACATATTTAAAATGTTAGAATCAAAAACTATTGATGAAAATGTTGATGATTTCTTGAAGGTGGTGGCAGATCTAGCAAGTGTCAATGTTACAGTTTCACGGGAAGTACGGGTCATACTTCTCCTTAGCTCATTGCCTTCACAATACAACTATCTTAAAGAAACACTTAAGTATGGGAGATAAACACTTACACTTGATGAAGTAGTAGCAGCTGCAAGATCCAAAGAAATAGAGTTAAAGGAAACATCAAGTACACAAAAGACTGGAGAAGCATATACAACAAAAGGTAGACCAGAGAAATGTGACACAAGCACAAATAAGAATGGCAAGAACAAGTCCAGGTCAATGTCAAAATCCAAGATTACTTGCTGGTATTGCAAGAAAGATGGACAGATGAAAAAGGATTGCTACTCTCGGAAAAAAATGGAAAATGAGGATATAGGGCAAGCAGCAGTGGTCATTGAACTACAACCAAATGAAGCCTTACTAACTGTAAGTGAAAGGCATAAAGAACATTGGGTAATAGACTCCGGATGCTCATACCACATGACATCAAGGAGGGAGTGGTTCAGTGATTATGAGGAATGCACAAGACCACAAGTCTTGTTAGCAGATGACAGAATAGTAGGTGTACAAGGCATAGGAACAATCAGAATGGAAGATGAGGAAGGAAATGTTACCAGATTGACAAACGTCAGGTACACTCCTTATTGTTGAATCTAGGATCGTCGATCCGAAGATTTGAGTTCGTATTTGATAAAGAAAGATTACAGCTTGTCGATTATAGGCACGTCGACAATACCGACGCGCTTAACAATTTTTTGCGGGAATTTAGTGCGTCGAAAGAGTTAAGAAGAAAAGGTGTTGAATCGTTGAAATGAGGTCTGACTTCTCTCTAGAACTTTCTCTCTCTAAAAATCCACCATCTTCCGCTTCGGGGTGGTCTTCTATTTATACCTGTCTCGTCTTCATTGCGAGTGGTTAGATAGGTCCTCTGTTCATGCGGCAATCTAGCTGCTAGGGGACTATGCGCCACACTAGAGAGGTGATAGGTGTACAGTTGCGCCAGCGGACCCACGTGCCTCGACGCACCGATGAAATGGGCCTTCACTTCGTCGTTTTCTTCGTGGGCTTTGCATTGATGGGCCTAGGGAGTTTTGGGCCCATATCCTACAATAAGTCCCCCCTAGTTCGTCGAGACCAACATAGGTGCAGTTCGACGGACGCAATCTTTCTTTTGGGCTCAATCTCACTAGGTCGTTCTTTCACTTGCTTCGTCGTTATCCCGAACAGTGCGCTGAGGTGAGCTGGCATTCCTAACGGTCGGCGCTGGGATCGAGGATGGTTGGCTTCATGGGGAAGCTTCTCTTTGCCGGTTGTTCGTCTCTTTGCCGTTTCGTCTGCCGGTGATTCCTTCGGTTGTTGCTTCGTCTCCTGGTCAAATTTGACATGGACGCTTCGTCTTTCGGTTTTTCCTCTATATATACCCCTTTGCTTCTTCATTGTTCCTACTTTGCATTTTTCTGATCAAGGTATTCTTTTTGCTATCCCTTCTCTCTACTCTCTCTCTCTCTAGCTTTCCTTAATATCTTTTCGACGCGATGGGTTGTGACCTTATGAACCTGGACATCGGTAGTAGTACCAGTGCGTCCGAAGAAGCGTCGTCGAGCTAGCCTATCGAGTCCTCTGCGGGTGAGTCAGTTCGTCAGACATATCCAACAACGAGTACTTTATCTGGTGAAGATGGGGTCAGGGAATCAGTAAAAGACGCGCCTGAGCAGCAGGTCGAGGTGGCGAGTAGGACGAACTCCCCTATTGATCATATCGACGCGATCCTATTGTCGATAAGAAAAGAATCTCGAGGTAATGCTGCGCAGGAAGATCCGATGGACATGGTTCCACTGACCGTAAGAACGGAAGTGCTTGCGAAGAAGGGTGCTTCATCGAGATCTTCCAAAGCTAAGAAGAGGGTTCCGCCAAATGGAGACGCCACGCAGAGTGCGTCGATGGCCACTTTTGAACCATTCGCTCCTCAACCGGACAAGGTAGGTTTCTGCTCTTCCTCTTTCGGATATCGACGATATGATCCGGATCAAACCTTCGATCATGACGAGGGCGTGCCTCCGGAAAATGTCGATCGAGTGCGGCTTTACCGATCCCAACCTCGTTTTTCGAGTTTCAGGTCCGAGGGAGAGACCATGGGATCTGCCACAAGGTTACTTTGCCGTCTTTGAAGATTACTTCTCCTGTGCTCGTCTATGGTTTCCGATTCCTAAGGTTTTCGTCTCCTATTGTGCGAAGCGTAGTATGAGTATCTTGCAACATAATGTTGCGTCTATTAGCACTTTGGTGAGCATGCTTTTCTTGGCGGCTGAGGTTGGGGTCAAAGTCTGTAGTGCGTTCTTCGCTGATGCGACGAGGTTCTCCACAGGCACAAGAGTAGTTGACAAAGTTCGTTGCCCGACAGGGATGTTTTATGTATCGTGGAAGAATCAGTATAGGGTCGTTGGTGGGGTGCCGAGGAAGATATGGGACTGGCAACGTCGATGGTTCTTCGTGAAGGTCAATGACGCATCTATGCCACCTTGTGCCTACAACTATTCCATGAGATGGAATATGCGCGTTGGTAGAGCTTCACGTTGCCTTTGTATTTTCCTTAGTTCGCACTAACACGCTCGTCTTTTGATTGCAGATCGCCCTTTGCCCATCAGGAAATATTCTCCCGGATTCTTCGAGAACATCAGGAAAATCCAAAATCTAGGACTGACGCTATGGAAAGACATTACTCGGGAGAAACTCAACCAGCGTTGACCCATCTTTGCTAAAGGTGTGTTACTATTACTACGTCCATCAGGATTCTTCGTGTTGGTTCGTTATTGACTTGTTTTTCCTTCTTTTCTCAGTTGATTGGGACCACTGTCCGGTATCTCGGCCAACAAAAATGTCATCATCGTTCGTCGAGGAGTTGAGAGCCGTGACTATGAAGAAACAGGCTGAAGCTACGGCCAAGTTGTTGCAGACAGTGGTAGTTCCTGAAGCGGTCGAGGAGTCTGAAAATGCGGACGAGGAGGTGGCGGATGAGAGAGTCGAGGAGGAGAAGATCGCGGAGGAGAATCTCGTCGAGGCAGTTGCTGCGGGCGCTCTATTCGAGAAGGCTGCTGGAAAAAGGGTTCTCCAAGCTTCGCCCAAGAGGAAACAGACTACGGCCGATGAGTTCAGGGAGCAGAAAAAGGCTTTTAACGCTACGTTGGTGATTAAAAAACCAACTGATGCTCCTCTGCTGAACATGGCGCCAACTAAGCCGCTCCCTACTGCGAACAGTGAGCCTCTCCCTGCTGCGAACACTGAGGTCGCTGTTGACGAGCCTCGGACTAAAGAGAGTTTTATCGTTCACATCAATGTATGTGGCTGTCAGGAGGTCGGAGACAAGATCGAGGAAAGCGGCTTCGAAGGTACGGGCGATGAGGCTTCGGATCACGGTGGGTCGGAATTTTTTTAGGATGCTGAGACGCTTCCCTTCAGTTTCCATTATGATGACGTGCTTAGGATGCACGAGGATCCTATCGCTTGCGGAGAGCTCGTGAGTCAGCTGATCCCTTTTACTGCTCCCGACATGTCGACAACGCAGGATCGATCGAACGAGATATTCGATGAGTTCTCCTCGTCTTTCATTAGGGTAAGTTTTCTTATAAGTCTGTCTTTTCGTCGACCCTCGTTAATTTGCCTTTGTTTAGGCAGACTGGTCAGATGGCGAACCACATGTTCTGGTGGTTCAGAGCGAAGATGCGAGTTGCTCGCGAGGCTGCTATAGCTAATCGTGAGAACGCGGACAAGTATATCTGGCTGTATCGGGGCGAGAAAGAGGTTGCAAAGAAGTTGGCCAAAGTGGGTAAGACGCTTGAGGTGCAAGCGTCCGATGCGTTCGCGATGGCTGAGAGGGCTAGCGCGATCATGAAAGCTGCTGAGGCAGAGTGCAACGCGTTGAAGGTTGAAAGGGATGGCTTCACTGTTCGCAACGAGGGTCTAGAACGCGAAATGAAGAGGCTTATCAAAGAGAATCAAGTGCTAGCCACTCGCTACGATGATGCGAACAAAGAGAGGTCGCATGTGATCATGAAGCACGGTTCTTTGGTCAAGCAGGCTATCGCGAAGGCTGAGGAAAATTGGGTTGCTTCTGTCGATGCTCAGTTAGAGAAGATTCGAAAACACTTGGACGAAATGCGTGAAGCTCGTCCACTGGACGAGGTCATTGCCTGTTTCGCGAAGTCTGGTGATCTCTTTAGTATGGTGGTCTGCTTTGGCGGTACGGTCCCTGATTTGATTAAGGTAGTCGAGCTTGCCGCGGAAGACCTTGCTTGCCCGATAAGGCCGTCGGAAGTGGTTGTCAGACAGCCGATGATCAGAGTTCGTCGATCCAGCCTGCTGGGGACAACGACTAGGCAGCTAAAGATGGTGAAGCGGATGATGGTGCAGCTTAGGCCCTTTATTTTTCTCTGTTTTCTTTATCTTTTTTTTTTGTTGTTCTTTCGTTATTTTTGCCGCAATCTTTTAAAGACTTGTTTCTTAATGTATTGTGCGCTTTTGACTTAGAGCTTTTGTCTAGTTTTGTTTTATTGCGGCTTATGCTCATTGATATACTTGTATTTTCACTCGTTTTTAGCCCTTTTTCCATTTCCATTTAGGTAG
>OVBE01012999.1:2363-13007 GCA_900406425.1 Iberis pinnata
AATGGATGAAGATCCAACGTCCATCACACGATTATGTGTGTTACTCACGTCACCCATGCTTTGTTACTTGAGTCGTTTGTCTTCTCTTGGCCGAGTCTTCGCCTTAAGCTCTGATACCAATTGTTGGATGATAAGACTTATATATAAAGAAATAACTCTTCTTTATTAGATTTAGGAAAATCTCTCAAAACCTAAACCTNATCTCATCACTGACGCTCTACAACTTTAATCTTAAATCTCAAGTTGTTTTCGAAAATGAACTCAAAGTTATTTGTCTTGTTTGTACGTATTGCAATTATTGATTCACGCCAAATCATTGGATTATAGGTGTAGTGTAAGGTGTTTTGATTTCTAGTTCTCGATTTGAGGTGAAATAGTTTAACAGATAATGACTTTGATTTTGTAATATATAGTCATGACCATTTAGTAAAAGTTAATGTGATTAATAAGGCTTTTATATAGTATTATATATATATATATATATATATATAATTTATCATAAATAAAAATCATAACTAAAATAAATTATTGAGAATGTAAAAATATAAATCTAAAAAATTTATTGATCTACCATAACTTTTTCTCCATAAAAAAAATTCAAAAACATTTTGCATAAGAAAAGGTGTAAGAAGTTTTTACCACAACATGATACCAACAACTTACCATAACCTTTTTTGTATAAGTAATTTCTATAAATTAAAAAATTGTATTATAATACCATCGTTAATTTACGTCGTTATCATGTTTTTCAAAAAATTTCCATTTTCAAAACACATTTTGTTACTACGTATTACATTATGTATGAGTACTAAAATGTTCGACTGTATTTTTCACTTAAAGAATACTAAATAAAAATCCCACATGAAATGTTTTCTTAGTGAATTTTATATAACTAAAGAGAATATAATACAGTTTTTAATTTGTAAGAAGTTAAACATAATAGTCTATTTTATCGACACACTAACTTAATATTTCTTGCATAAAATAATTTTTTCGAAAAGTGAAAATTATTTTAATATTTATTTGATAAGAAATTAACCATGATACAAAAAATCTATTCAAAAATTATAATATTCATTTAGTAAAAAAACGTTTTCCGTATTTGAAAAAGTTATGTTTTGGTAGCGGCATCGCGGATTGAGTAAAGCTAATGATATCATCATGGATCATAATATTGATAGGTCTCAATGCAAACATAAGCAAAACCCATGATATTAACATTTCAAAAAGATGGGTTTAAGAAAAAAATAGTTCTTTGGGTTCCTTGTGAAACTAAGCTAAAACAAAGAAACATATCTTACACATTATCTTATTTGGATCTCTCTTCTAGACATAATTACAATCTAAGCAAAGGTCTATTCCCTCTCAGATTACTAAACCCAAATGAAAGGAATTCAAACAATTGAAGTCCCTAGACTAACAAAAGGACATGAACGCCGATAATATTATAATGGGCCTATGAGGCTATCTGATCAAGAAGGTAAAGGAGAATAGGACTTGTATAATTGGCCATGCATTGGCATTTTTCTAATGATTTCGAAAATAAAATGGAGGAGATATGTGCAAGAGGAGAGCCCGAGAAACACACATTTTCTAATCCAACAACTCAAACCAAAAACTCATCCCTTCTCCAACATTTGCCCGGTCTTTTATGACCATTGAACGTATCTGAATACAATGCCAAAAGTACTAAAACATGGAACCAACGGCTGTCCAAGAAAGACACGAGAGAGAAGATAGAAGGCTTCTTATTAGTAATTTTGTCCCGTCGGCTTGAGCTTGAAGAATTCCCAACGAACCGGCGTATTCATGTCCAATACGTTGTTGTATCCCATCAGATGTTCCAATTGTTCCAGCTGATAGTGTTGAATTACTCGGTCGAGGTCATCCAACCAAATTTTCATCAACTCGTCTAGATGGTCTTGTCACCTGGAACAGAGTCCGAAAGGTATAACTTGTAGACCATTTCCGTAATACTGATGTGGGCTTCCATATTCAATTTTTGTTTCTCGCATCTATCAACTGGGAATGACATTAGATGCATTCTCAAAGCATTTTTCTCTTGAATGTGGACCCTTTATGTGCGCATATACGCTACATAAACATCTACCTACACACACATGCAGATAATTTTCAAGCTTAAATTGCATTGTGAAACTTAAAAAGATGAAGAGTTGAGCATAAAAGCTTGTCAAGAAACCGACCCTTAGTAGTGCTTCCCGAAACTGCTCCAAAGGCGATGCAGTTATTAGGTACAAAAATGTATATATAAGAGATCAACAGATTTAATATATAACATATTATTTAACCAAGTTTGAACTACTTATTGGAAACAAAATGCTCTTTAGTATTATCAAGAATTTGAATTACATAGTAAAGATAGTTGAATTACATAGTAAAGATGTCAATTTGATGATTTAGAGAACCATTTCACTGAAAATCTTATGGTATGATTCATGGCATTCTATAAAAGACGAAGCAGCTTTCTTTAACTCAGATAAATTAAGCGAAAGACCAAAAATTGATTTCAAGCTAAGACTTAACCAAGCAGCACCAGAACTTTAAATGATATGCTAAGCTACCAAAACTGCAAAATCTTTAGCTAGCATGGACCCATAAAAACTATCATGATTTCAGATTTGATCACTGAACGAATCAAACTTCAATGTACATGCGTTGTTTAGATCAAAATCAAACATACAATTCAAGTTGCACCTGTGAGATATGCAGAATCATATGTTCTCCAAGATCCATCAAATTTTTCGTTGTTGATCTAAGCACATATCCTCATGTTCATTCCCACATATCCTCATGTTCATTCCCAAATTTGGCTCCTCTCACGAGTCTAATGTCGCTTCACCAACCATCTAGATTCTAAGGTTGGAGGTAGAAGCATGTTCTTCACTTTCTCACTCAATATTCTGCTCATCTGAGCTTCACCTGTCTTCAGTTTCTCTCCCCATTCGGCTATTTTCAATTTTTCCATATTCTTGTGATCTACATTCACATAAAAACCCAAACGTCTAATCTGAATAAACATCAACCAAAATGTCTCAAATTTCTATTCAACGGAGATGACAGAGAGGGAAGAAGCAAAAATTACAATAAAGAGGATCTACCAAGTGTGCTAATCTTGAAGTTACATGCTAATCCTTGAAATTAGAAGTTCAAATGTGAAAATGAAAATAAAACAAAAAGAAGAGAAAACCTGAATGAAGCTTTACACATATTATCAAATCTTCATGAAAGTCCTTAATCAGTGTTTGATCTTTGATGATTTAGCTTGAATATGCAAATCTGAATAGTTCTTTTGAGAGGTAGAAGAAGAATCATTTGAAACTCTAAATCAATATATACACCAAATCTAATCAAAGAAAAAATAGCAAAAGTACCCAATTGAATAATTTAGAGAAAAGGAGTTTTTACTATTATGCTTTGAGAAAACCATTGCTCACAGCTCTATGATCTGCTTCATGTTAACTGACGCATTGTTCTGTAAACACAAAGGAAATAATAATATCAAAAACCCGAACTAATAAATAGAAACGGAAAATTCCATCCTTTTTAAAAGATTGCAGGAGATATTTAAAAGAACTTATCGTCTTTTTCTTATTTCTGCAATCCATCGCAATAGTAGTTGTGGTAATAAAAGATCCAGTGATCAAATCTGAAACCATGATTCGCAAATGAACCTTACCAGCAAAAACAAAATGGAAAGTAATTGAAACGAAAATAAAATTATCCAGAAACCTGATCATATGTTTCTGAAGACTCGGGAGAGGGAGAGAAAGAGACGTTAGTTTTTTTTCCGGAGGAGACAGCAGTTTTTTGTAATACGAAACCACAAATGACATATGGCACAAAATCATTAGATCTTAAGAATGTAAAATTAAGCCTACGTTGACAGGAAGAGAAGGCGAATGATTTGAAGTAATTTCGAGGAAGCGAGTTTCTTGGTGCTGAAACATTTTCCAGATACCATAACCCGATCAAGCTTCACAAAAAAAGCGATAAAGAGATGATTTTGTTATTTAAGAATTTAGCCATGGACATTGAACATTTCATCGTTTGAGTAAGAGAAAACGAAAAGGTAGATTAAAACTTGATAACAATCATCATGAATCGTTTCAAGAAGGTAGTCTATAACTGACGTATAGCACTTCAAAGAAAAGGAGGAAAAAAGTAATAATATAGCTGACACGTGGCAGAAGGTTAGAGTTTCTTAACGTGCTGAAGTGGATAGGGTGAGAGGCCTCGATCACCTCCTTTTATTTAGTACTAGGGGTTATTCCGCGCTACGCGCAAGTTTTTCTACAAAAAATTGCTTTTATATTTGAAAAATTATATTGTTGCAATAACTCAAAATTAAATATATTTGTTTTTATGTAATTTGGGTTATTGGTCAATTAGTTATCATCGAAATCTTTCGATTTTATATTTTAAAATATGATTTAGTTTTATATAATGTGTTCATGTGAAGTTGCTTTTAAATTTCAAAATATATTTTAATAATATGAAATACATTAATAATGATAATGGATTGGAATTTTTTTTTTTTGTCGGTTAAATTATTTGATTACTTATACATTCTTTTATGTAATTAAGTCTATTTGATTATATCCTCTTTTTAAAAGAATTAGTACTCGTTTTATGTAATTCAGTGTCTTCAAAAATACACCACAGAATTTTGTTTTGAAATTAACTATAGGGCAACGTGATTTTTGTTTTTTGATCAACTAAACACACATCAGAAACATAGGCAGATCGTAAAAAAGTTGAATCTAGTAAAGGTAACAGCTTGAAACTCAAAAGACGTGAGTGGATGTTTACCTTTTCGTCTTTCTTGACAAGTCACTTGTCTAATATTTAAACGAATAGAAACACAAAACTTCAAGGCAATTCCACCTCATGTAACTTATGTTGGACCCCAAAAATCCACCATGTGTAGATAGTTTTGCACTCACCTGAATATAAGATTTTGCTTACAAAAAATAGGAACTTATCTACAAATCTCAATAATAAACGTTCTATATATGATTTTAAAAAACCAAAAGCGTTTGCATTAACGAAAAGAATGGCTCAATTTACGCAAACTTTGACTCATTAATCTCGCTTGCATAGCCATATGGCCATCACCCATCTCTATCAAGTTCTCCTTTAGGTAAAAGAGCAGAGCTATCTATACACAAAAAGTGATATAAAACTTTGAGGAAAGAAATAAAAGGACCAAACCAAGAGTATCATCACATTATTCACCACGTATAGATTACTTTATATTGTGGACAACAATAACATCAAGTGAACCTCTTTGAATTAAAGTTTCTATAAGACTTAAGGCATGTTTTCCGGTACAATGTGGCTGTGACAATAGCAAGTTTTATGTATTTACACCCACTGACTTATCAGGTGAAGAATCAAGAGTATGTTCAACATCTACAAAGACACAGGTTCATGTATGCAAAGAATATTTTTTAGAATACTCCCATATTTTGTAAGAACATAGCTGAAGAGTAAAAAAAACATGTAATTACCTCTTTGTTTATGTGCCTCTGCAATAACATGAAGAGCATGTGTTGTTTCTCCAAATGATTTAATCACCATATACTTCCACAGTTCCACCACTCATTCTTGACATTCTATACAATAAGGAAAACAATTAGAAACTACCAAGAATTGAGACCAATATTACAGAAATCTTTAAAGAGATGCATTATCTTCCTCATAGACCTTGAGGATATTCTAATCCAAAGAGCAAAAAGCTAGACCATAAAAAATAACCAATCTAATAAAACCAAAAGACACATTTTGAGTGTGAGAAAGAGTAATATCACTAAGAAATACTTATCTTAGGAAGGCCATCGACTTCCAATGCTACATTAAGGGTGAAAGAGCAGGTAGAGTAAATTGGTACATCTCTAAGAGAGACATCATGACCGAGCCACATGATTAAGAAATATATAAGGAAAAAGCAAGGATTATAGAAAAATAATTAGAGTCATGGGCAAGGGAATTCATAAATATAGATTCATCAAGCACAATATACTATTGCTATCTCATTCACCTTTACTATATAAATGGCTGAATGATTGTAAATTTATAAACACTAATAACTTGATAAAAAAGTATATACAACAATGAATGAACATGGAACTAAATTCATCCTTCAAAAATTTGAAAGATAGTTTCTGTAATATTTTAGTTATCAACATCTAACTCATGGGACAACAAATATAACTAACAAAAAGTGGATAAGAAAATCAAGCAAACAATAGAACAACAAATCCAAACAAAATAAAGAGATAAGGGAAAGGTGTTTCATGAAAAACCTCGTCTCAGATAAACCTTTGCAGGACCATCAAAATTGTGATTTTTGGAATTTCTTTTATCAAGAATATCAACAGAACGGCGTGGATAATATGCCATTTCACTTGAGTGTTTTTCAGAACTACATTTTGAAACAATCGAAGAAGGTTTCAAAAGAAGTCTTAATTAGTATGTGAATGATCAAGTACACGTCCTATAGGAACTATGAATAAAAGTCCTAATACTCCCTGAATCCATCATAATCTAGTATAAAGTAACTAAGGATCTATGTAACCATGAGTTCTTTTAAGAGAGTACGAAATCACTACCTTGGGGAACGCTTTCTCCATAAATTCTAAAGCCCGAGTTGAGCTCTATCCATGGCATCCACGCAATAATGTCGACCAAAACCTGTTTTTCACAAAAGATAACAACCAAATGTTTGCTCAAAAAGCCAATATTGAAATTATCCATATTTCACTAACGCCAAATTTAGTTTTACATTATATGCATATTCTTTCGGATTAACATTCCACGGACCAAGACAACTCAAGTCTGTAAACTTTGCTTTTGATTTTCGACATCAACTCCAGAGAAAACAGGACCAAACTTTCAATTGGAAAAATCACATTACCATTCGTAATGGTGCTATAGCAATATAATAATTGTCAATTGCTTTGAAAAGAACTCATGATTTCCTAGGTTTGAACGATTGCAATTCATAAACCCAAAAACGGATTTCAAATAGCGCGTTTGAATCAAATTAAACGAAAAAAGCCTTTTCTCTCTCAAGCCCAAGCATCGAAGAAACCCTAGCTAAAGCTTGCAGCGCCGGCGGCGACGGCTTTCGCCGGAGCTGCCTCGCCTTTCTCTTTCGTTTTTCGCTTTGTTTTCAGTTTCCAGTCACCGTTCTTTCTCTGCTCGTGTTTCTTTTTCCAGTCTTCGGCCGGAGATTCGCGTGGAATCCACCGTGCTCTCCCAGGGTCCGCCGTGATCCGGAGATGGAGTCTTACACGGCGGTTCTGTTATCTTTCTCGGGCATTCTTCCCGATGTCAATGTCATACCTGCTTTCTTCCGCACCTTCTGGGTTCCTTTGCTGAAAGGCTCACCGACAAATCGTGTCTCTTTGGTCGGGTCTGATGAAGCTCCTCCAGCCAAGTATCTTCCCGTTGAAGATCTAGCATCCTTAAGGCTGCATCTTTCCTCTAACAGATCTGAATTATGTTGGAGTCATGTGTGTTTTATCTCAAGCTCTCCGCCATTGGAAGCTCTTAGCCATGTCTGGTCATCGATAGATCTGAACTCCTACCACTGTGCTTTTCATTCTCGAACCTTCTTGCCACCTGCTCTCATTAGGATCCGAGTAGACCTGAGGTTTGCTGGTAGTCTCTTAGTGTATGGGTTTCAAATAAGGTTGAGTAAATTAGAGCCTCTAATGGCTTTGGTATCTCGGGGTAATCTCGATGAATTTTGGTTACTCTATGTCGCCATTGATAAAAGTCTGATGAGTATTAACCATTTTGTCAGCATAGAGTGGTTCCTTACCAACCCAAAGAGTCTTAGCTTCATATGTCATATTTTCCCAAAGTCTAAGCTGATCTATAGTTCTCTAGATTTGCGGTATCAAATCTTGAGTTTTATGGGTCTTGTTAGGATTGATAGGGAAATTGATATAATTATTGTAAACGTTCTGGGTGATTGTCATTGGTGTACAAGGCTTGATGATGTTGAGATAGATTTAAACTCAACCATTATGTTGCACTTCACTGGATATAAAGTTTGTTGGTTTTACTCTTCACCGTCGCAACTTCAACACAAACAAGACATTTGGTATGATGTCGAGGGAATGTCGAAGTCGGAAGGGGACAGAGGATTTGGTAACAAATTACAATGCTGTCCCATATTGGATAGTTGTGGTAGTGTTGTTTTACATTGTTGGATACTTGATTTGGTATGCACTACCAGTCCCTTAGATCCTTCATCTAATAAGGTATCTAGTCAAATTTCCTTCTGCAGGGCAGGAGAGATTAAGTTCACCATCTTCCTTGTTAGGAGAGAGAACTTATCCACCATTCTCAGGATCTTTGGTTGCAAAACCAAAAAGTAGTTCTATCATCCTAACCGCTTTGCTATCTTATGTAATGGTTTTCTCGCGACCGGAAAAAGCAACGATATTCACTTTGTTGAAAATCAAGGTCATGGAACCGTATTCAAAGTTATGATGTAAGTTGACTTCCCTCAAGTTAGTCGAGGAAGCAGTAGAAGACCTCCAGTCGTTCAAGTGTTTAACCGCATTAAACTGTTTAATTGTTCTCCTAACTTTCTATCAAGTTATATTTAACTTGTCTATCCTTTGCTTTATGATGTTAGGTCACTTCTTGACCATTGTAGTTGTGCATTTGGATATGTCCGATGTTGCATTTCCGTTTGTAATCGCTTAAGCTTACTAATGAAAGAATTTGTGCACAAAAAAAAATAGCGCGTTTGAATGGTTGCAAATTAAATTAAAAAAATTAGATGGTAAAAAGGTTAAATTAGAAACCCATATTGACATCTCCTTGAATCGTCCTTTCTCTATTTTTGACTATTTAAGATGAACAACACTTGCAAATTAAATATTTTTGACTTTCCATTTCAACAACTCCTATATCACACATGAAACAAAATCTCAGAATCAGCAGTTTAGTAGAAAGGGAGAAAGGAAAGAATATAGAAAGACGAAATTAAGAATGATAACATCATACACACATTTCTCTTAACCTCCTATTTCTTTTAGTTTACAGTCAAATGCATGTAAAAGATGAGAATAATCTATTCGTTTCCAGTTTGTTAAAAGCTGTCAATTAAATTTACTATTTCTACTACTTGAAGAAGATGAAGGTAAATAGGCAAGAGAAGAGAAACGACTTAAGATGTGGGGGGCGAAAAAGTAGTTCTCGAACGTTTTTTAATTTTTTTGATATGGCAAATCTCACACAATACACGCCTATGTGGCAGATTAAGAAACCTCAAATAAGGTCGAGCTTACGTGGCAGTTTGAGAAAAGAAGTTTAAGAATCTTACGTGGATACTATTAGAGGCTTTAAGCACATACTTTTATATTATAGAATAATATGATTTTATTAATCACAAATATATTTATACATTGTTGTAGAATTTCGCTCGCTTTGTGCAAAATATAGTTACCTAGTTTTCAACTTGTGAAAACAGTGTTCTTAAACGCATTAATCTATACTCGCATATCATAATATTGTTCTAATTAAAAATATTTATCATCTAAAAAATATTTATCAGAGAACATAATATTTTTCAACTTCCAATGTAAATATAAATTTATAAAAGGATATCTAGCATAATATTGCACAATACAATATTATGTTATTCAAATATGATTTTAATTAAATGATAGTGAATATACAACAAATATACGAAGTGTTAATGCTAATATTGGTAAATATTTTATTAGTCACAAATATATTTGTTAGTACAATTGATTTAGAATTTTACTCGTGTTGAGTAAAAATGAATCCTCAAATAATAATATAGGTATCTAGTTTCCAATATATGAAAATAATGTCCTTAAACGCATATTATATACTCACATAGCATATTATTATTCTAATTAAGAATATTTATTATTTTAAAAGTAATAATTTTCAACCCATGTAAACAGTTGAGCAATATTATATTTAGATAACATAATATTGTTCAACTTCCGATGTGAGTATAAAGTAACAAAAGGATATCTAGCATAATATTGCACAATACAATATTATGTTATTCAAATATGATTTTATTTAAATGATAGTGCATATACTACAAATATATGAAGTTTTAATGTTAATATTGATAATTATTTTATGAATCACAAAAAAATTTATACAATTGATTTAGAATTTTACTCGTGATGAGAAAAAATGGATTCTCAAATAATAGTATAGATATCTAGATTTCCAATCCGTGAAAACAGTGTTTCTAAGCGCATTAATCTATATTCCCTAGCCTTATACTGTTATAATTAAGAATATTTATTATTTTAAAAGTAACAATCTCCAAGCCGTGAAAACAATTAAAGACTATTATACTCGCATAAAATAGTATTGTTCAATTTCTAATATGAGATATTGTGTTCTCTTTACAATTTTTTTTTTTTGTAAAAGTTTATGGAACATATTCTAATATGAGATATAGTATTATTCAGCTTCTAATATGATATAATTGTATGTAATTCAAATATAGCAAATTGCTCCGAAATTTTTTATGGCTATATTTTTATGTTTCAAATGTTTATGAAATGGAAACTACTATAATTGGTATATATATATATATATATATATATA
>OVBE01013001.1:0-13007 GCA_900406425.1 Iberis pinnata
ACGGACTGCAAGGTCACGCTTTCAACAATTTTTCTAAACCGGTTTTATCATTTTTTCAGAAGGGAGAGAGAGAAAGGACCCGGACCGTACTAGAAGAACTTTTTGGTTTTACAGAACACTGAAGAGCAAGGTACCTAATTCTCAAAGTAAATCAACACCATAGACAAGAGTATTTCAAATTCAGATTAAGTCCTANCAATCAGCAATGGGGTTCCAATCCTAATCTAAACAATCAATCTAAGTTAGCAATCCAGAAAGATCGAAAACCGTACCCACGCTTGGTTAAATATCATCATTGGTTCTGATCAGGGTTCCTTCGACTCAAGACACAGCGAATTTCAAAAACAAAAATTTGAAAAATTTCGTCATTTCTGACAAACATCCAAGATAAACGTGAGATCCGCGTTAGTACATAGTCCCTCCCCCAGACTTACTTCACACCATCCCGGTGTGAAAATAAATCAGAGAGAAGGAGAAAATAAGAAAAATAAGAGAAAAAAAATACAATAGTCAAAAATAAAATAAAAATAACATGAGTTCAAGAGAAAGCCGAGANCCGTGGGTGGGTCGAATGGTTCAGAGTCATCTGGTGGTGGGATGTCGTCTGAGAGAGACTCGTCATCAGAACGGGCTCTAGTTATGCTCACTGGTGCTGCTGCAAAAGCGGGCTCCAAGTCTTCATCGTTGTCATGACCCTCACGAGATGGGGAACGAAAACAGGAAGGACGAAGTCGCGAAATGGTCTTCTTGAGACGCCTCATCAAACTGTTGTTCCGCCTCAGCATTGCATTGTTGCGCTCTTGAGTCGTCATAAGCCACTCCATCTTCTTGTCGGGAGTCATTTCAGCTCGGCGCGGAGGTAAATCGAACTCACTATCATCAACCTGCTCATCAGAATCAGAAACAGGTACTTGTGCATGAGAAGAACTAGGACGGCTGCGACTCGGTCCACCGGATATCAAAGGAACATTGGCGGTTCCAGCTTTACTCTTAACCAAGTGTTGTGGACTGGGTAAGAAGCAAACATTGTCGAGCGAGACAAGTCTTGTGATCTCTGAGTTCCGGAGAAGGCATTCGAGCTTGAAACTTGAGAGATTCTGGAACTTGTAGATGTTTCCCTTTACGAATATACTAGCGGTCCTCAAATAAGCCATATCCATGAATAACAACTCCTTCTTGCACTTGAAAAGATGAACCGGAATGCCAATGTGCACCAGAATGGGAGTAATAAGACTCTCGATTACCTCAATACGCGTAGGATTGGCTAAAGCTAACGTCTTGCGCTCAACCAAAGTCTTTGAAAAGAGAAAACCCAAGTTGGTGTGCAGTTCCTTCTTCTGATTCTCCACATAGATAGACCCAATCAATTGGCTGATACCAAAATGGATGACCTCGAGCTCGGCCTCTCGCAAAGAACTTGCATCATCCTTTCCACAGAAAAGGAGATTGAGAATCCGCGCAAAGATGCGGATGGCAGGGTTGCGAATCGTAGCTTTCTTGGCCGCTCTAGACTTGGAGTTTCCTCCCCTACCAATAAGATCCCATAAAGCCTGGTGCTCGGTGAACTCGGTCATGAACCACTTGTAGCCAATAGTGAGAACCCCATGATCTTGCATAAAGTCTGCATTGTCATCTCGTAATATTGCCCAAGGACAAAGAAACACATATATGTCTCATCAAATCTGGGTGCCTTAGGGTTGTTATGGCGAAGACGGACTGATGGGAGGAATTTTCTAGAAAGGTCTGGGTAGAGCGGGTAGGCGGTGAACGGGAAATCTTCAAAACCAACCTGCTCCAGCATTATAGTAACATCTGCTAAGAGGTCCACACTAGCTAGTGTGTCCTTGTCCACAAATTGGGAAGGCCTGAAATCATACTGCAAGAAGAAGTTATAGAATAGCGAATCAAAATCATCCCATACCGGTCCCAAGACGCGGTTCGTCCATCTTCGATCATTGGATAATGTCCCAGAAGTGACATCGAGGTTGATATTGAAACGCTTCTTAGCTGGTCTAGGCCAAGGGGCTGCACATAAGTTGGGATCAATGGGAATATATGAAGCAATCCCCTTTCCCTTATCCGCTTTAGAGGTCGGTTTGGTGCGCTTCTTAGATGGTTCACCGGAAGATGGAGGTGGAGGGTTGGTGTGTTTGGTATTGCAATTCCGCTTAGGACGACCGGTAGCAGTGGTTTGGTTCTCAGACATTTGCAAAAGAAACAAGACTCCAAAGAGAAATGAGTATGCATTCAATTCACCAACACAAACATCTTATGGTTCACAACAAGTGAGCAATACTAAAGAGATATTAGAAAGAGATACTTGTGAACAAACATGTGACAATTCCAATTCAAACCACCAAGCAAATGAAACAATCCATCAAGAAACATCAAACCAATAAGTTGCAAAATGTGATTATCGAAACAATGTGACTAAGTAGAGAATAGACATGAGATGATCAAGCAATACTAACCAAGAAATTAGCAAGAATCATAGTCATTAAGCAACTACTAATCCTAAAGTGAAGTAATCTCATACAATTAAGATCAAGTTTTAACAACATTCATCAAATTTCTCCAAGTTCTCAAGGTGGAAATCAAAAATTCGAAATCTCAATCAAACACCATCATTCATCCATCAAAACTACTTAGGAGAAGCAAATAAGGCAAGTTCCACCCTAAAAACTGAAAGAGTAAAAGACCTAGAATAAACAGAACTCCTTAACTTTTCAGTTCTTATTGAGATAAAACACAATACAGCTTTAAGATTCTTTTACACTGAATTTGTTTCTCTCAGTCTCACTTGCTAACTCTCTATTTACTCACGCAAACAGACACTCTCACACAAACTCACGACCTTACAACACTCAAAACTTTTACGGCTCAAAGAACTAACTGTTTTCTTCTCCTTCGCCTTCAATATATAGTAGAGCTTAAACCTAGTTAAGCTCTCCACAACACTGCATCTTCTCACGATCCATTTTTCTTTCTCATCTTGTTTCCTTTTCTCCTTTTCTCCTTTTCCTTTTTCCTCTTTTCCTTTTTCTTCTCCTTCTTAATTCCTTGCTCAACACTTTTCGTGATTTCCTTTTATGAACATCTATGCTTCCAAGCGTCGGAAATACTCTTGTCTCCTTTGCACTTTCAATCTCCCCCTTTTTGACTGAGTTTGTCATTTCAAGCATTCACTCGATCAACCTGTTTTTATCCAAGAATACAACCACAAAAAATGCAGACATAACAGATATGTGTAATTGAAAACACAATCACAAAATCAACTTAAGTAAGTAAGCCAAACATAAGATCAAAAGACCAGGTTCAATTACAACTAAAAATAGTTCTTCTTACTTAACCGATCAGATGCCTTTATAGGTCATCTAAACAAAAACAAACTAAACTCCCCCATAAAGGTAACCTACTCCCCCATACTACTAGATCTAATAAACTTATGCGTCTTGATGATTGTGCTTCATTGGTTGATTATCGACTGCTCCCCCGACTGAATTGACAAATCAAAGTAAAAAACAAGCAATGAGACCAAGAATAGGGAGAAAAAATACTGAACCAGGACCCATTGCATCCTGAAGAATGCGAATGGCCTTATTAATTGCACCACGCAACTGGACTTCACGAGCTGGTGCTGGTTCAGGTGCTGGTGCAGCTGTTGGAGGTACATGCGACAAATTCTCATTAGGCAGCAGACGAACAGAGGATTAAGCTTGAAGCAGAAGAAATATTAGAGACGGAAAAGGCAGATTGAATTTAGAACCAGGACTTTGGGCCAGCTTAAACACATGCTTGTACAAAAATGCACCAAAGTTGAAGGGGATCTCATTAACCAGCTTGTACACCATAGTCACCCGTTCTGGACACATATATACAATGTTGGTTGTGGGGTACCAGTTTGCACAGACAACATCAAATAGCGCAGCCTTATCTTTACTCAAGGTGGACCTCTTAAGATCAATCCAATGCGGGACAGATTCTACAGACATTAACTTACACAAGTCATCCAGCGATACATCAGCCATGGCATCATTACTGACGTCATCATCCACATCAGGGAGTCCGAAGAGTAAGTTGATCTAAGCAGCCGAGAAACGGTATGTGTGACCTCTAACCCAGACAGAGCAAGTAGATGGCATGTGTGCACTTGTAGGCATGTGTGCCAAGAATTCATAGACCACAATGTGAACAAACGGAGGGACAGCCTAAAGAGTTACCAGTAAAGGAGAGGCCTGAAGCACCACCGCAGCTGCATCCGGGAGACCAGCCAGTTTGATAGATTCCTTCGGAAGCAAGGATCATGCTGTAAAGAGAACAAAGCGTTCCTGGACTCGCAAGGACCTAAACCGAGTTGCATCAGCAACAACCAGGGGTGGAGGAGCAACATGTTGTGGATTCGCAAGCTGAGGATTCACAGGAACAGGCTCCGGAGGTACGACTGGAGGAACAACAGGAGAAGATCTTGTACGAAGTGGTGGAACACCTGAGGAAGTACAGCGAGTGAGAGGTCGACGGTGTTTGCTGCAAGAAGATCTGGGACGAGATGCATCGGCAGAGGCGGCATTTTAAGTCTCGGAAACTTGAATCGGAGAACCATGAGACCCTGATCCTGCAGGAGGAAGTTGAACAGACGGTGTAGCAGATGGTCGCTGATGCAGAGAGTCTGCATGCACAGAGTCAGGCATTGAGTTTGGAGGTTGAGCAGATGAAGAGACCGACGCTTGAGGCTGCGATTGATAGGTAACCATCGGGAGTACAGGAGATGATTGCGACGGCGATTGAGATTTGGTGAATGATTGAGACTCTGCAGAAGATTCACCGAGATCACCAACGAGAGCCATGCGTTTAGATAGCGATGAGAGAAAAGATCTCATGAAGTGATGATTGCCAAATTTTTAGGGCACAAATTGAGTGAAGTGGAGAAGAGAAGAGAGTATTGAAACACCTATTATAACGATAGTGAAATATGAACAGTCGCAACCCTAGGTAATTCCCGCCTGTTCGCTATCTTGTGCCACGTGGCTTCACAGGCTGAGCTTAGTGGGCCTTTGATTCAGAGACTTAACAAGCCCAATATCTGTAAACCGAACAATCAGAAGCAAAACAAGTAATACACAACATGGGGTGCCTAATGTTCGCATAACCCATCATAACTCAAACACGGACATCGAATGAAGTACAACGGAAACTGTTGTGAGGAACATGAGGAACATGAGGAACTGCAGTGATCAACTATCAAAAGAAATTATTGAAATCCTGATCGAAAAAGATTAAAGCATATAGTCATAAGCAACCTGATTGAGCGAGAAATCATAGACCATGATCTACAAATCAGTCATGTTCACAGGTGTGGCTGGCTAGTCTTTCACACAGGCATGTCTTTATCTGCACCAAAACACAGTTTTCAACCCCGAGGAGTGTAAATAAGGCAGCTGCAAATAAGTGTCTGGACTATCACTTGACTTCTCAAGTCCAGATTACACTTCTGAACATATTGTTGGTTTGTTCAAGAATATCAGTTCCCTTTTTTATTATGGGTTTAGAACTCAGCTCTTTGACCTCCTTGTTTACACACCCTACTAGTACTGGCTGGTTATGGACTACATGACAAGTAGCTCTTTTCCAACCACTAAGATAAGTTGAGATAATCATTTATCTCAACCATATTCTCAGCCCTTTAGAGTTGACAAACTCCTATAGACTTGCAAAAATTAATAAACTGATTAAAATCCAATGGTTTTGTAAACATGTCTGCTAGTTGATGTTCAGTTCCAACATGCTCAATCACAATAAGTTTTTCCTCAACCAACTCACGAATAAAACGATGTCTTATGTCAATGTGTTTGGTCCTTGAGTGCTGAACATGAGTTTTTGCTATATTGATTGCACTCTGATTGTCATAGTGAACAAGCATTGAGTCAGTGTTAATTCCATAATCACTCACCATTTGCTTCATCCAAATTAGTTGAGTACAACAACTTCCCATTGATATGTACTCAGCCTCAGCCGTGGACAAGGAAACACAATTTTGTTTCTTACTTTGCCAAGCGATTAAATTATTACCCAAGAAGAAACAACCGCCACTTGTACTTCGTCTATCATCTAAACTTCTTGCCCAATCAGCATCACAATACTGTCAATCGCTCATACCAAGCTCTAAGAGCTTGTTTCAAACCATACAGTGCCTTCCTAAGCTTGTATACATGATTAGGATAACTTGGATTTTCAAAACCTTTAGGTTGCTCTACATATACTTCCTCTTAAAGTATTCCATTTAGAAATGCGCTTTTTACATCCATTTGGTACAACTTGAACTTAATATGACACGCCATTCCTAATAGCAATCTGATTGATTCCAGCCGAGCCATAGGAGCAAAGGTCTCATCAAAGTCTATCTTTTATACTTGTGAGTACCCTTGAGCAACCAGTCGAGCCTTGTTCCTTACCACATTTCTTGTTTCATCGATCTTATTTTTAAAGATCCACTTTCTTCCAACCACATTCACACCCTCAGGTCGAGGTGTCAAACACCAGAATTTGTTGCGATCAAATTGCTCAAGTTCTTCTTGCATGGATACTATCCAATACTCATCGTGCAGAGCTTCTAGGTGATTTTTGGGTTCAATCATCGACACAAAACATGCAAACTGAACCATCTCTTTGAAGTTAATCATCTTCTTCCTTGTAACTCTGTTTCCATACACATCACCATTCACATCCTTTTCAGAATGATTCTTATGGACACTTTTTGAAGCTCCATGATCTGTGTTTGATTTAGATTCATCAGTCACATCCACATCCCTTTGTACTTTGACTGATTGATCATCAGATGTCTGCACAGGATTTAGTATCAACCCTTCGGGTTGGTATCCAACATCATCGAACACAACATTTACTGTTTCCATCACATTTTACTCCTTTTATTGAACACTCGATATGCAATGCTAGTGGTTGAGTATCCGAGAAAAATTCCCTCATCACTTCTTGCATCGAACTTACCAAGTTGATCTTTATTATTCAGAATGTAGCATACACAGCCAAATACATGAAAATAACTCACACTAGGGGTCTTTCCTTTCCACATTTCATATGGCGTCATTGTGGTTCCTTTTTGCACATATACCCTGTTTATGATATAGCAAGCGGTACTTACAGCTTCTGCCCAAAAATGTTTAGCTACTTGATTTGCATGTAACATAGCACGTGCCATAACCTGAAGTGTCCTATTCTTCCTCTCAACCACACCATTCTGTTGGGGTGTTCTTGGTGCAGAATATTGATGCTGGATCCCTTAAGTTTCACACAGCCGATCAAACATCTCATTTTGAAACTCTCCTCCATGATCACTTCGAATGGCTTTAATCCCCCATTTCTCATTTTTAAGTTGTAGCACCAAGATCTTGAAGCTATCCATAGCCTCTGATTTTTCACGCAAAAACCTTACCCATGTGAATCTAGTGAAGTCATCCACAATCACTAGAATGTATTTCTTCCCAGACAGACTTTCTACCTGGATTGAACCCATGAGATCCATGTGAACCAAGTCTAGTGCCTTTTTCGATTGAATGTCTTGTGTTACCTTGTGATGAACCTTGACCTATTTTCCTTTTGCACATGGTCCACACACAAACATTTAATATGCATTTAACTTTGGAATTCCTCTAATCAGCTCCTAACTGGCAAGGTTTCTGAGTGTCCTCACATTGATATCCCCCAGTTTCCGGTGCCACAGTTCCAACTGACTTGTTACCATAGCTGTGAGACATCTGTCGTGTTGTCGCCACATGTAACAATTATTTTCCAGCCCTAATCCCTCTCAACACAACTCGACCAGTTGTATCTACTACTTGGCAGTTTGTTTTAGTGAAGGTAACAACTAACCCTTCATCACACATTTGACTTATGCTAATCAAATTAGCAGTCAGACCTTCAACAAAGTAGACATTCTAAAGCGTAGGTTTACTCAATCCGTTTGTTTCACCTTTTCCCTTAATCTTACCTTTAGCTCTTCCTCCGAAGGTTACTTTTCCTGTGTTGATCTCCTCGTAGTTAGATAACTCTTCTTTAGTACCTGTCATATGTCTCGAGCAACCACTATCATAGTACCACTCTGATATCTCAGAACTCTTCATGGCTACTTCTGAATGTTGTTCATTTTCAGACATAAGAGTCATGTTTGTTTGAGACCACAGACACGTCAACTCCACCGATTGATCCTCAGTTTCTGCTTCCGATTGTACATCTGTCTGAGCTGTAAAGCAGTACAGAAGATCTTTCCTAACCCAAGCTCTACTGTTGCTTGCCTTCTCAGGATGGTAATCCCTGTGACGTACGACTTGATACAGTCTGGCATGCCACCGATAACACTGAGCCTTGTAGTGTTCTGGCTTCTTACAGTAGAAGCATAGTTTATCTATGTTCTGTCGTGTCTGATAATACCCTTGATCTCTGTTCTGTCATGCCTGATAATACCCTTGATCTCTGTTCTGCCTTGTCTGATAGTACCTTTGATCTTTGTTCTGTCTTGCCTGATAATACCCTTGATCTTTTGATAGCCAGTCTTGATCATACTGTCTTCTATTGATTCCCCTCTGTTCAACGTATCGAGGCTTTACCAGTTCAGCTGCATGGGTAACAGAAGATTTAACAAAGGCAGTGGCTCCCTGTGTGTGTCCCTGATATCCCAAACCATAACTCATATCACTGTCTCTGCCCATTGATAACACTTTGTCAAGATCTTTTGTGCCCTTGGTTAACATCTTGATATTTATTAACTGCTCACTTAGACGTGATTCCAGCAGCTCATTTTTCTTCTTTTCTTCTGTCAGGGCTGCTTGAAGAATTTTAACCTTCTCTTGAAGCTTTTAATTATCACAATCTAGTTCCAAATTCTGATTCCTGACCTCGATCAAGGTTTCACACAGAACCTTGCTTTCCTCAAGCAATGGCTGCTTTGGGGTCTCCTCTTCATCATCAGACTCACTTCCTGAACTTTCTTCGATTATTCCTACATAGGCAACCAGATTGAGTATTTCTTCCTCCTTATCAGATTCCGAGGTATCATCACCTTCCCAGCTAACCATAGACTTTTCTTTCCTGTTTGTGGAATTCACACACTCAGCTTTTGTGTATCCGAAACCCTTACATTCATAGCATTTAAGTGAATCCTTCCTCTTGAGATTAGGACAGTCAGACTTATAGTGACCAAAACCTTGACATTCATGACACTGCACATCTGGTCGTTTGACTGTCTTGTCATTGTTTGATCTAAAATCTGGTTTACTGACAGAACTATTATCACGTCTTGATGTTCCAGCATACTTCTTGAAGTATTAATTCACAATTAAGCTAATGGTTTCTTCAAGATTCTCTTCAGGTTCAACTCGTTCCTTTGCTGTCAATGCAATAACTTTCCCTTTCAAGCTCATGTGCCTGCATCATCCCTACAACTTGATTGAATTTCATGTCGTCTGAGTCCTTGGCCACTTGAACTGATTTCATGGACTCAAACTTATCAGGCAGACTTCTTAGGAATTTCTTGACCAATTTCTTTTCCTTATAATGCTTTCCAAGAACTTCTTCTGCATTGGCAATAGAAGAAAATTTTCCACTAAACTCTTCTACTATTTCATCATTTCCCATTCTTAAATTCTCAAACTCAGATGCAAGCATGTCAATTCTAGTTCTTCGAACATCACTGGTTCCTTCATAGGTTGCTTGCAGCGTATCCCAAACATCTTTAGCAGTGGTGCAGCCTTGAACTCTTTTAAACTGATCTTTAGTCAAAGATATCTAGATTGATGTTAGTGCTCTTGAGTTGTATTTGGACATGGTTTTCTCAGCTACCGTCCACTCTGGTTTTGGTTTTGCAACCAGTACATCTTCTTCATTTTTAACCTGTGGTGCCGACCACCCTTCTTCAACAATCGTCCATGCATCTTCATCAGTTCCCTTGATATGTTCCCGGATCTGCACTTTCCACCAACCAAAATTATCTGGATCTAGAACAACACTTTGTGTCGTAGATTGTTGTGAGTTGTCCATTCTTCAGGATCTTTACCTGTTTATTTAGAAACCTTGGTTTCTTCACAAATTCCCGCTCTGATACCAATTGAAAGAGTAAAAGACCTAGAATAAACAGAACTCCTTAACTTTTCAATTATTATTGAGACAAAACACAATACAGCTTTAAGATTCTTTTACACTGAATTTGTTTATCTCAATCTCACTTGCTAACTCTCTGTTTACTCACGCAAACAGACACTCTCACACAATCTCACGACCTTACAACACTCAAAACTTTTACGGCTCAAAGAACTAACTGTTTTCTTCTCCTTCGCCTTCAATATATAGTAGAGCTTAAACCTAGTTAAGCTCTTTACGACACAACATCTTCTCACGATCCATTTTCCTTTCTCATCTTGTTTCCTTTTCTCCTTTTCCTTTTTACTCTTTTCCTTTTTCTTCTCCTTCTTAATTCCTTACCCAACACTTTTCTTGATTTCCTTTTCTGAACATCCATGCTTCCAAGCGTCGGAAATACTCTTGTCTCCTTTGCACTTTCATCTTATGGTTCACAACAAGTAAGAAATACTAAAGAGATATTAGCAAGAGAGACTTGTGAACCAACATGTGACAATTCCAATTCAAACCACCAAGCAAATGAAACAATCCATCAAGAAACATCAAACCAATAAGTTGCAAAATGTGTATATCAAAACAATGTGACTAAGTAGAGAATAGACATGAGATGATCAAGCAATACTAACCAAGAAATTAGCAAGAATCATAGTCATTAAGCAACTACTAGTCCTAAAGTGAAGTAATCTCATACAATTAAGATCAAGTTTTGGCAACATTCATCTAATTTCTCCAAGTTCTCAAGATGGAAATCAAAAATTCGAAATCTCAATCAAACACCATCATTCATCCATCCAAACTACTTAGGAGAAGCAAATAAGGCAAGTTCCACCCTAAAAACCACCCAATTTCGCACCAAAGCACAAACCCTAAGTCAAATTCGGATTTCAAAGCACATGAGGGGTGAGAGACCTTACCTTGGGTGAAATCGATGGAAGGAATGAGTTATGTGCAAGAAAACCCGTAAGAATCAACCCAAAAATAAGTGAAATCGATGGAGGTTGGGGGAGAGAAGCTTGGGAGAATCAATGGAGGTTTTGGGGAAAAAGACAAATGAAGGGGAAGAAGAGGGGGATGGGTTTCGAAATTAGGGTGTAATTGGGCGAAAAATTGGTTTAAATCAAGTGGATTCGGTTAAAATCCAATTTAAAATTGAATTTTTTTTGTTTACCTGGGCTCGGACCGATCGGTCTGAATTACTGCATTTTCTAGGGACTTTGGACCGATATGTCCAGGTTAGACTGATCGGTCTGAAGTCTCCGGATTCCCCTGTTAGACTGGACCGATCGGTCTGATCTTTTGACTCTGAAAAACACCCATTTCTTCATGTATTTGATGGCTAAGGCACTCAGGAACTCAAAACTAAAGTTAATAGGTTAGTACTAATAATAGGACTGACTTAAACTAATAAAGAAATAAACAAAGACTCTAAAAACAGTGGGTTGCTTCCCACTCAGCGCTTGTTTAACGTTAATAGCTTGATGGTACTTACCTCTAATTCGAGGTAGGATCAGCAAGAGGTATTTCAGTTACCTCTGAAAGCTCTGAAGTAGCTAGATAAGGCTTCAGCCTTTAACCGTTCACAACAAACTCACCACCTTGACGATCAAATAGAACTACTGCACCGTAGGGTCTCACTTCCTTAACCGTAAACGGTCTAGACCATCTAGATTTCAACTTACCAGGGAACAGCTTCAGGCGAGAGTTATAGAGCAACACCTGATCACCTGGTTGAAAATCACGTGGAATGATCTTCTTGTCATGAGCAGTTTTGGTCCGTTCTTTGTAAATCCGTGAGTTCTCATAGGCTATGTGTCGAACTTCTTCCAAATCATGTAATTGATTTAGATGTCTTTCTGTTGCGGTCTTCATGTCAAAGTTCAGCAACTTGACAGCCCAAGCAGCTTTATGCTCCAGTTCGACAGGTAGATGACAAGCTTTTCCATAAACGAGATTGAAATGAGTAGTACCTAAGGGGGGTTTAAATGCTATTCCGTAAGCCTAAAGAGCATCATCCAGCTTCAAAGACCAATTCTTTCGAGATCCATTCACCGTTTTCTGCAAAATAGCCTTGATTTCCCTGTTTGAGACTTCAACTTGACCACTAGTCTGAGGATGATATGGTGTAGCCACTTTATGCTTAACTCCATGCTTCTTTAGTAACCCATCGAAAACTCTATTGATGAAATGAGAGCCTCCATCGCTGATTGCGATTCTAGGTACTCCAAACCTGGAAAAAATCATAGATTTAAACATCTTTAGCACAACCTTAGAATCATTAGTGGGGCTAGCAATCGCTTCAACCCACTTACAAACATAATCAACAACAACAAGGATATAGAGATTCTTATGAGACATAGGGAAATGACCCATGAAGTCAATTTCCCACACATCAAAGACTTCTACTTCTAAAATGAACTTCTGAGGCATCTCATTGCGTTTTGATATGTTTCCTTGTCTTTGGCATGAATCACAACAAGCGATGTAAGCATGAGCATCTTTGAACATTGTAGGCCACCAGAAACCAACTTGAAGCACCTTAGAAATAGTCTTGAATGTAGCGAAGTGACCAGCATAATCAGAACCATGGAAATGGTATAAGACATTTTGAATTTCTTCTTCAGGCAGACACCTTCGGAACATCCCATTTGAACAGAGCTTGTAAAGATAAGGTTCATCCCAATAATAGTGTCTGACATCCCTTAAGAACTTCTTCTTTCGGTAACTTGTAAAGTCATGTGGTTCAACATCAGCAGCAAGTTAGTTAGCGAAATTACGAAACCAAGGTGTAATTACTGCAGATTTGTATCGATTAGAGTTAGAAGGGTTCTCATCCACTCTAGTGCTTATAGCATAGACATATT